>CABPRJ010001894.1:4031712-4132261 GCA_902439185.1 Cinara cedri
TGTAAAATTTACACTCAACGTTTAGATAAAAGAAAATTGGAATAAATCAAAAATATAAAATCTGATCGGATTCACACGCGCTGCTAACTAATGACCTTATTCACTTTGAAAATAATGAATTAATCTTAAAATTAAAAATTATGTATACAACTATTTATTATTTAATCATTGATAAATTTAGTTATCTCAGACGTTTTACCCAATGTATGAATCCTAACTTTGTCGGAATCTTTTTATCAACGTTTTCAAAATTTGTTCGATTTATTTACGTTGAACGCGTCAAAAACATACACCCAACTATTATAATGTATTATAAAAATTAAAAGACCACGAAAAGTATGTAACCTGCATTATTAGCTTTTCGAACTTAATTTACGCAATTAAAATAAATATACAAATATACAATGAATGAATTTTGTTGCATCAATCTCATTAGTTGTCATTGCGGATAACAAGTCAGTACGAGAAAGTCCATCAGAAAGTGTCCGCGCGGGAGACACTCGGGTTTATACAGATCGGTTGATGCCGGAGTTATTGGTCGAGAATTCAGTACCACCTCTATGCGGCACAAAAATGTCGCGAATCACGACAATAATAATTTTATTCAAGAAATAAACAAAGCTCTCTTTACTGCTCAATTTCAATTGAATCTATACCGGAAATTTCACACACTGGCCCACTTGCATTCATAATTCGTTATGTAAATGAACATGGTGAATCAGTTGAACGCTTTTTGTGCTGCATTGATAACGTATGACATAAATCTCAAGAAATGATGGATGTCATTATTTATATATTTAAAAAGTACAATTCGAATACAAATTATTTAAGAGGCCGGTCTTTTAATAATGCATCAAATATGTGAGGCACATACACTGGATTACAGACAAGAATAAAATCAATTAATTCACTTGCTAATTTTGTACTATGCTCAGCACATTCTCTCAATTTAGTTGGAAAAAATGCAGAAAGTTGATGTCACGAAGCAAATTAATTTTTTAGATTCCTTCAAAACCATTAGCCATTTTTCTCTGTTTTTGATGATGATTTTTTTTTGATGTTTTTGATATTTTCACAGATGGAAAATTCTAAACGTGTCAATAAAAATTCTTTTCTAGACTCAATTGTCAACAAGAGACGATGCGTGTAAAACTCTAAACCAAAATTGGCCTTCAGTTTTAAGAGCATTAACTGAAATTCTTAAAGACGAAACCCAAAATGTATCTACTCACTGTGAACCAAAAACTACATTAAAAACTATAAAAACCTCAAAAATATCGTTTTTGTCAATACTATGAGGAGATATTTTAGAAAGGTTTTATGCGTGTAGTAAGAAAATAAATTACAGTCAGTTTAAATTTATTTGGGTATTCTTGTAGAAATTTATCAGCCCACGATAGGTTTTATTCACAACATTCGTTATGATGACATGTTTAACAATTACAAAAACTCGAGCTATGTAAAAATGTGGTGTTTCAAGTTTAAGAACAAAAAACCAAAATGAAACGTAGACAATTTTTTAATAAAATCATGAGAAACATGTCTTTGATGATGAATTTGAACATTTCACTGTTAACAATTTTATCTTAATTTTAATCCACATTAAATCGGATCAATAAAAGAGAAAAATTACTTATGAAAATTTCACTTCCAAGTATAATTTGTTTTTATCATCTGTCACAGTTAATTCCCGATAAAGTTCGAAAATAGTCTGAGTCATTTCAAAATGTATACAAATATGGTTCTCATTCTTTATGGAATGTGTTCGCCCAACATCCGGACCGACGAACGCTACTGCTGCTTCCAACAATCCGCCGAAATCCGGTGGGCTGGACGGCTAAAAGCGCCGCGTACAGGTTGACGCAGTGGCGGTGATAACGGCCTGCGCCGTGCTGCTATTCACCGGTTGACGGGGCAGAGGAAGTTTGTCACGCAGTCCGAGTGGACGTCGATCAGAGATCCAGCGACGGGCGACGAACCGATCGAGTACCGCAAGGAACGTCACCGGACCGGACACTAGCTTCGAATGGACCGCCTCGACGCTCAGGTATACGAACACGGTGACGGTTTTGCGGGTCCGCGACCGGTGTTCTCGCATCGAGACGGGTCCGGCGTAGTCCGGCGAATCGGCCAGGGAGACCGGGCGCGGATCGGACGTGCGAGACGCACTTAGCTAGCGGGTATAATGGGTAAGCGCCGAATACACTACGGGAGACGTATCGATACTGTCCAGTATTAACGACTGCGTTATCGATCGCATATAATTTTTACAGAATTTTATCCGCATTTTCGGGGTGGTGCAAGAATAAAAAACTGTGCGGTATATAAACGATAGGGAGTAGCGGCAAGACTACTGAGACGCGGGTGGAAGCCAGGGCTACCGGGGGAAGGGCCGCGATAAGTTCGCTCATGGGTAGTTGGTCACGCGGAGCATGACAACCGACCTAAAGCGTCCACGAAATTCATTTACGCTCGAACAGAGGAAAGACGTCGCCAAGTAAAAATAAATTTGTAAACAATGTATGGTATGGATATCTCGGTCAACGGCTAGACAAAAATCAAAAATGAGTAAAACTGAGAGAAGATTTTAATAAAGAAGATTGAGGTGAACTTGGTTACTACCTCGGGCCTTAGCCGACACAGATAATATATCAAATTAGGACGTATAGGTAATTCGATAAACCGAGCAAATATACCGAATTTGATTGTTAAATGAAAACTTTCAATACCTAATTATTATTGTAACGAATTCATTGCAACAATAACCTAACTTTACATATGATAACAAAATATTAAACATAAATTATAAAATAAATTTATATTGCAGCACTCCGAAAAAGCAGAGCTTGTGCTGTGATTGCAAGTTCATAAAACGAAAAAAATGTAAAGTAAGAATAAATGTAGTTACAAATAATAATTAAAAATGAAAATTACAATCATAAATAGAATAAGGAGACTTAATTCAGCTAGACACAATTACTATAATAGAGCATCAGTGAAAACTTCATTAAGCAAAACAGATTTTAGAAAATACCTACCATTTTGAGACAAAGTTGAAGTGGGTTTAGATTTATTATAATCCAATAAAAAGTTAATTTATATTTTAAAAATTTAAAATTGCAAAGTATTCAATTTAGTTTTAAAGGCATGTAAATGAAACATTATTATCGCATAATAGTTTTATAAATAGACAATTAGAATTGCTGAAATCAGAAAAGGAACAAACTAAAGCTTTAAAAAAATACCACTGGCAGCAAGCCGTTTTGTCGTATAATATAGAGTTATATGATAACATAAATTTCACTCCGAAACTCAACCTATGCTATTCAAAAACGTTTCTTTGATTTTGAAACTGCGGTCGGCGCGTTATCGATAATGAAATCGGAAATGAATTCGCGTGTGGTGGATATATTAGGCAAAAATCTCACGTGTTTCTTTGGTCTTAAACCTGCGGTCGACCTGTTATCGACAATGATACCGTGAAGGGGTTTAAGGGGGGTGGGATTATTAGACGAAACGTCTACTCGTTTCTTTGGTTTTAAACCTACGGACGGCGTGTTATTGATGACGGTACCGTGAAGGGGTTCGCGGGGGGTCAGTTTATTAGACGAAACGTCTACTCGTTTCTTTGGTTTTAAAACTGCGGACGGTCTGTTATTGGTGACGGTACCGTGAAGGGGTTCGCGGGGGATGGGTTTATTAGACGAAACGGGTAAGAGTTTCTTTGGTTTTAAACCTGCGGTTGGTTTGTTATATGCAATGTTACCGGGAAGGGGTTCGCGGGGGGTGGGTTTATTAGGCGTAACGCGTAAGCGTTTCTTTGGTATTAAACCTGCGGTCGGCCTTTTATCGGTAACGATATCGGGAACGGGTTCACGGGAGGTTCCTATTTCGATGGCATTGAGTTTGCGTTTTAAGATTTTGTTTGGCGGGATCGCGGCGGCGATATGGGGTTTTGTGTTAATGGTAACAGGATCGGAAAAGGGTTCACGGAGAGTTCCTTTTTCGATGGGATTGAGTCCGCGTTTTAAGAATTTGTTTGGCGGGATCGCGGCGGCGATATGGGGTTTTGTGTTAATGGTAACAGGATCGGAAAAGGGTTCACGGAGAGTTCCTTTTTCGATGGGATTGAGTCCGCGTTTTAAGATTTTGTTTGGCGGGATCGCGGCGGCGATATGGGGTTTTGTGTTAATGGTAACGGGATCGGAAAAGGGTTCACGGAGAGTTCCGTTTTCGATGGGATTGAGTCCGCGTTTTAAGAATTTGTTTGGCGGGTTCACGGTGGCGATATAGAGTTGCGTGTTAATGTTAACGGGATCGGGAAGGAGTTTCTGATAGGTGTTCATAATAGGTGAATAACATACGCCTTTCTTCGATGTGAAACTCGCAGTCGGTGATTCGACTTTGTCACTGGCGTCAGCATAACAGTCGCCTGTGGTGAAAGCCGTTACCGGAGTCGGCGGCAGGTTGGTGGCTGGTGCGGCAGAAGTATAATAAGTGAAAGACGCCACAATGTTGTAAGCGATCGTCCGTTTCGAATAGTACTCCACGTTAAAAACGTGCGTGAACGAATTTCCGATCACCACGATCAGCATTTGGTCCAGCGATCCACGGTAAGGTATCGAAAAAGTCGATTTAACGGTTAAATCGGACGCAGAAATGCGCCGCAACAAAATCGATTTCACCTCCGGCCGCGTTCTGGCGATGACAGACGTCCCGTCCTCGTATACCGTCTGGTACACGCCGGTTTCGTGGTAAAAATCGCTTGCGAACTCTGGTGTCGTGCACAGTTCGGCATAATAATTCTCCGCGAAACAGGCCCCGATGTGAGCTACGTTTTCGGAGATCGTCTTTGGGTCCAGGTAAGTCATTGTATCGGAACTTTCACTACTGTGTTGAATTTTCTAGAAACAATTAATAGATAGAGCATCAGTGAAAACTTTATTAAGCAAAACCGATTTTAGAAAATACCTACCATTTTGGGACAAAGTTGAAGTGGGTTTAGATTTATTATAAACCAATAAAAAGTTAATTTATATTTTAAAAATTTAAAATTGCAAATATTCAATTTAGTTTTAAAGGCATGTAAATGAAACATTATTATCGCATAATAGTTTTATAAATGGACAATTAGAATTGCCGAAATCAGAAAAGGAACAAACTACAGCTTTAAAAAAATACCACTGGCAGCAGGCCGTTTTGTCGTATAATATAGAGTTATATGATAACATAAATTTCACTCCGAAACTCAACCTATGCTATTCAAAAAGGTTACACGTTTCTTTGATTTTGAACCTGCGGTCGGCACGTTATCGGTAATGAAATCGGAAAGGTATTCGCGTGTGGTGAATATATTAGGCGAAAAACTCACGTGTGTTCCTGCTTTTAAACCTGTGGTCAACATGTTATCGGTAATGATACCGTGAAGGGGTTCAGGGAGGGTGGGATTATTAGACGAAACGTCTACTCGTTTCTTTGGTTTTAAACCTACAGACGGCCTTTTATCGGTAACGGTATCTGGAAGGGGTTCACGGGAGGTTCCTATTTCGATGACATTGAGTTTGCGTTTTAAGATTTTGTTTGGCGGGTTCGCGGCGGCGATATGGAGTTGCGTGTTAATGGTAACGGGATAGGGAAGGGGTTTCTGGTAGGTGGTCATAATAGGTGAATAACATACGCCTTTCCTCGATGTGAAACTCGCGGTCGATGATTCGAGTTTGTCACTGGCGTCAGCATAACAGTTGCCTGTGGTGAAAGCCGTTACCGGAGCCGGCGGCCGGTTGGTTGCTGGTGCGGCAGAAGTATAATGAGTGAAAGACGCCACAATGGTGTAAGCGATCGTCCGTTTCGAATGGTACTCCGCGTTAAAAACGTGCATAAACGAATTTCCGATCACCGTGATCAGCAGATGGTCCAGCGATCCATGGCAGGGTATCGAAAAAATCGATTTCACGGTTAAATCGGACGCAGAAATTCGCCGAAACAAAATCGATTTCACCTCCGGCCGCGTCCTGGCGATGACAGACGTCCCGTCCTCGTATACCGTCTGGTACACGCCTGTTTCATGGTAAAAATCACTTGCGAACTCTGGTGTCGTGCGCAGAACGGCATAATAATGCTCTGCGAAACAGACCCCGATGTGAGCTGCGAATTTGGAGATCGCCTTTGAGTCCGGGTTAGTCATTGTATCGGAACTTTCACTGCTGTTGAATTTTGATAGAATTATTAATGAATGCGTTAAAATAATTTTTTTCTTTTTCTCAAACAATGTTTGTTATACGTCGGATCGTATATTTCACTAGCTATTTGACTATTAAAACAACACGATTTATGTTGTTTAGCAACGAAAATAATATTAGCCGGTTTATTTTTGTGTTTTGACTACGTCGCTCCACGGTTTCGATCGGTTATTCGTCATTTGCAGTGGTGAATCCGAGAATCTTCAATAAGAGAGGACGTAGCAAAACAAAAATTGTAAAATCTTCTCGTCTACGCGACTCGACTATGGGTATTGATGTATACCATGTCAATCAGATTTCCTTTCAGTAAAACTGTTACACATAGAATTCGGAGAAAATTGAGATTTCTAGTAGAAAAGTTGCCCATAGAAAAAAAAATTTAAAAAAAATTTCATTTTAAAACCAATACATTCCTCGCTCCGCTCAAAATCTTAAAATATATCATAGCAAAACCAATAAATTCCTTGTTACTCTCAGAATCTAAAATGGATATCGTGTTCCTCAATATGCTTAGAATTTAAAATATAAAAATCAGAAAAAATACTTTCCCGAATATTTACTCAACATATACTCATACTGAATATTATTTTTATATAGTCAAAGAAAAGCCTCGAATAAAAAATGAAAAAAAAGATGGACATACTACGCACGATAGGTTAACCATTATTTTAGGTGAGTAGTTGGGGAAGTAAGATAGAAAGAGAAATGCAATTTATGTCTGTATCCAAGAATAAACCATTGCTAACGAAAAACGATTAGGAGCGAAGTATCTTTTTTACATTAACGTAAATTTTCCTGTTTTTCATAGGTTTTTTCCCGAATTTCCAAATTATTTTAAAAATTGCTTGGAAAAGAGAACGGCCCCTTTACGTACCCTTTACCCTTTTTACTTAACACATCAAAGGAACAATTCTGGTAGAAAAGTAGCTCACAGGTTAAAAAAAAGAAAAACTATTATAAAACCAATAAATTCCTCACTACTCTCTGAATCTAAAACAATAATAATCCCCATAACAAATTAGCATTTTTAAACATTTTAAATACTAGATTTAATGTGTAAATAAAATTACACCAATAGTTAAACACATATTATATAAAGTACACTAAATGTATTAATCAAAGTTTAAGATAATAATAATCGTTAAAAATAAAAATATATTAGTTATCTATACTTACTAAAAATTATAAAATATTTTCATTTAGCACGCAGAACGCATATCGCTTTAAAATGTATGTGAAAATTAGACGTAATTCTCACTGTTTGCTTACAGTTTTACATTCTGAGTGAAGCGAAGAAGCTTATAGTATTACAAAAATATTTTATTTTTTACTGTGAACAAAAATTTTACAAGAAATCTTGCTCCAATATGTACATGCAACACCATTTTTGAAAAGGGAATCGGTGTAGAGAGATACATTAAGGAAGTCATTTTTCAATTTTCTCATCAGATGAGAAAAATCAAAAACAAAAATTTAGAAAAAACGGGAAAATTGGTACATTAATAAAATATCATTAAAAACAATACATAAGGCCTATTTAATTATTTTACCATAATATGACATATATATTATTGACAAAGCATCAGTATCAACTGAACTCTGCTCAGAATCATTTTTTCATTAGCAGTTGTTAATCATTGCTAACACATATGCATTAAATTACCTATAACAGGAGCTGCACCCGTCCTCATTATCCTAGGACATATTTTTAAAATATTTATGCATTTGTTGTCAAGTTATCAAAGTTTTTCAGAAAGTCGATTTTTAATAAAGTGTGATCGTAGATTTGTCTAAAAAATTATTTTAGAAAACCATCGTAGTCATGTTATACTAAATGTTAGACTAAAATTGAATCTCAAACGTAAAAATAATCCGTTCAAATTTATCTATAGCGATACAAAAAAAAAAACCAAATTATTTTTTTCAAATTTGTCATCAAGAAAAAATTGTCAGACTACGTTTTATTATATCCTATTGTTTTCCATAAACAACAAAACAATACAAATATATGGGAAATTTTCTTGGCTGTTCTACCGGATGAAACTATTATTAGGTATAACATAAGATACTATTTTTTTCTAAATTATCTATACATTTTTATTATGGTTCTTATACGATAAAATGTCTCGAGTTTCAGTAATTTTCCGCGTCATTCGCAGGGTTTTCTTACATCAGAAACATTATTTTGCAACTAATTTATCATTGTATTTGATCTACAATAACATATATCTTATCATATTATAAATTACATTTCATTTTTGTATTATATTATATTTTAATAAATGCATTCCTTCTTATTTCCTAAGTGTATAAGTGGGAAAGTTTTTTTCCTCAATTTTTAAGCAATAATTATACTACTAATTACTAAATAAATTTAATTTAATAGGTTTTTAATAGTATTATATCGGTTACCTACATTAGTTACTCACTGAATGACTCTGCGTTGGCCGTGAAAAATAATTGTCAACGCCACTCCTTTTAGATGTGACTCAATATGATAACAAAGTATTATTATGAAGCTTAAGATGTCTGCCATAAAGGTCAAAATGTTATAATTATTTGCTACTCTTTGGCTAAAGAAAAAATATAAGGACAATTGTATTTCACGAGCTTCAACTAATTGTCGTAGTTGTATTAAAATCACTTAAAATATATAACCAAGGTTTTTTTAAGAAACTTATCTATAGTCGACATTTTAATTTATTTTTTTTTAATTTAGGGCTGCAGGGCATATAAACAATCAGACGATCTTACTCTGGAACAGGCCACATAGAACTTTCCATAAGAGAAACCATCGTACATACTTAACTTTGATATGACCGAATAGAAACAATCAAATCGTAGTTGTCAAATCTATCTATATATATATATATATATATAAAAGCGAAAGGTCACTCATTCTATCACTGATTAAACACGAAATGTATTTTGAACGCGGCGGTACGCATGCAGCAGTGTGGCTTTACAGGGCGCGGAAGCGTATATCGTTATATAAGTCTCATTAAATAAAAGATTGATCAAATGTATCAATTTTATTTCCTAATTAAATGGGTCGTATAAGACTACATTCCATTTCAAACGTTACATTTTAAACCAGTAATAAACCAGAAATAACTCATTTTTATGTCCCTATCAGCAAAAACATAGAACTTTTATATAAACTCACGATAGTCTTAATTCGGTCTTATCGAAAAAACCATTCTTAGCTGATGTCTCCTACCTATAATCTATTTATTTGCCAAATTTCAACTTCATAGGTCAAGTAGTGTTTGAAATTTCGTGTTTAGTCAATGAGTGAATGAGAGACATTTCTCTTTCGTGTATACGCGTAATATAATAATTTAATAATTTGTATAACATATGTGTAGATAACACTACAGAGATGCATTTTCTAAATTATATCATTAATTTGATTTAGGTTAAATTATTCAAGTTGGATATATTCTACAAACGCGTATCTATACGAGTATTATATGTTGCCATTCATTTTTGAAAAACAATAGATTTGCATGATATCAACCGAGTCACATTAAATATTATTATGAGGTATCTAATTTAATTTAACCACATGACCTATATTCTTAAGATAACAGTTTGAAAAGTATCTGTATGGTCTCGATGGCCAGAAAATGAGGAGAAGACCTTTATTCTTTGATATTTTAAGCCTTACATGTAGTTTTGAAGTTTGTGTGCAAATAGTATAATAGTGGGTCACGTAAAGTTAGTTCGTCGCCCTTTCGAACATTTTCTTAATACATATGCCAAACGTTAGACACGCAAATTCCAAATAAATGAACTTCTGAATTCTCACTACTCATAACTATTTACTAACTTTGGATAGCTATTAGCATTTTATAACTGAAAAATATGACAAGGTACAAGTATGGACCGACTTTATGGAATACCTTTTATAATATTCATCAGTTTAGAAGTAGATATTAAAACTTATTATGCGAAAATTTAATAAATATAATCTAATATTAATCCGAATTAACTTAATTAAATAATAATTTATTCGTGTTATTTTTAAAAACTAACTGAAAAACTATCGCGAGATTCATCATTTTTGGTTTACTTTGTTTATCGTTTATTTTGTGTTTAAAATATCAAATTATTATAATAATAAGACTATGTATATATACTATGAAGTACGGAGAGCTCATAGAGACTTATAAACATAAAACTGTATAAATAATTTTAAAATAAAAGTTCCTTTTCGGATTTTATGTATTTAAAACGGTCCTGCCTTGGTATTTTTTAGTTGCGAAAAAAAACCCGGTCAACTCCGGTCCTGTTCAGTGGATTATTTGATCAGTCCGGTGCGGCCCTGATCTTAATTTCACTTCACTAGTCCAGTCAGGTTTTTGAAAACCCAGACCGTTCACGGCTCTAGTATGTACTCTATCTCTTATATACAGTTGCGAATTTTGTAATGCGGTTTTCACCAAACGATTATTGAGGTTCTAAAGAAGGTCCCCGTTTATTTGTAATCCAATCAGTTTACATTTGTACATTGCACATACAACGCGAGTTGTTTTACTCATTGGGAGCTTACGCTACTTCGATACTCCGGTTTAAATCGGTATATTATAATACACTTTAAACTGTTTGGATTAGTAAATCGATTAATAATACGCGCGTAACAAAATATTACAATTTGTTGTTACTATAATTGTTGAATAGTTGCGAATCCCAGTAACTATAATAATATGTAAATCCCTTAATGTTTTAATGCTCGCATACGCAAATCATTTAAGGAATGAAACCGAACCGGCGGCAATCGGCGGCGGCCTACAGCCCAATTAACTTCCACAGAACATATTAACAAACATTATTAATAAACGGTCATTAAAGCGCAAACCGTTTGTTTTCGTTGCTTGAAAATAATTAGACAATATTATCCGAACCCAGTGTTTGAAATGATAGGTGTTACCGCGGATAAAAAAAAAATTAAGTTTTACCTGCACGGTGCGTTGTTATCACGCCAAAATGTGGATTTCGAGACCACCGGTTATTTAAACGAAAAATAAACTCCTCCGTTCCGAACCAAGTCCATCCGTTCGATATATTTCGCTTTACCACGCGTTTGTGTAGAACGTACGAAATGGATAGGCACAGGAGATAAAGAGTGCGTGGATTTTAATTTTGAAATAATAATGATAGGTACCTTCGACATGGTGCTTCGAGTCTATTATCGAATATAGAGTCCCATTCGGTGAATAAACATTTCAGTTAGACAATAATTGAAGATAAAATATCGGATGGTTCTGATAAAAAAAACTGAATACGAGTCCGCGCAGCTGTTGTTCTGCTGAACAAATTTAAAAAAAAAAAAAATGGACTGTTACCGCTCTCTTCCCTACCGCGTCTTTCAATTGTTTAACGCCGCGAAAACACAATAATAATATATGAATACGATTTCCGGAGCGGAGTGTATTAGCCGCGGGAATGGATTTCCGATTGTTGTCCGACGGCGGTGAAACTTTCCTGCAGTCCGTTCGGACCCGTCCGCGCTGCCGGTAGTCAAAACCGCAAAATGCCGCGCTTCTCTAACTGCCCTCCCCCCTCCCTCCGACCATCGCGACCAATTTGACATCCGTCACCTACATACGGAAATTCGAAACTATACATAAACGATTATCCAAAACGGGTTCCCGACGCGGCTTATCGTTTACAAAACGACGGCGGGCAACTGCTGCAGTGACACGTGATAGCTCCCTCCCTCCGTCCATTCCGTCCGTCCTCGCCGTGCGGCCCTTCCGATCGAAATAGTTTCTGTATTCCGGTTCGGGTCTAAGTTCGGTTAAATCACCACTAACCCTCTCACCCCCCCCCCCCCCCCCCCCCCCCCCNCCCCCCCGCCCCTCGCACCCGCGACGAATACTCTTTTAAAACCATCGGTTCGCCGCCGCCCCGTATAGCCTTTTCGTTTCCGATCGAATTCCTGTACCGTCGACGCGTATACACCGCACCGGACTCGCGGTTCGCTCTAATTAAAAACCCGAGACGTCAGTCTGCGAAATTTCGTTTGAAGAAAAAAATACACAAACAGACAATTTAGACGGAGGAGAAAAAAGTATCAAGAATTCCGCAGCCCCGTTTGAATATAAGTACTATCTGACTTGACGGGTTTTTTTTTTTTTTTTTTTTTTTTTTTTTTTTTCATTTGTGGGAGGTTACTTCCCGTAAAAACGATTCGCTCGCCGTCCGTTGCAGCGTTTCTTTTTTCGGTATTTCATTAAACGTGCGCTTTTAAGACGCGAATAAAACGCTTGTCCGTTTACATTTTCGGTACCTCTACATGTACCGAATATTTAAAAGTTTTGCGATTTCTCATTAAATACAATTGTTATGCGCGTGTTTTCGTTCATTAAACAAATTAAACAATACAAAATAATAAGTACGGTGCAATATAATTAATTGACCACTGAATGGCATTTGATCGTACCCAATAGACTCGAGAGAGTTTTTAATGAATGTTGATTGATAAAAAGCACGATTTTTACATACTAAACTTCAAAAAGAATAATTCGAAATATACACGGGAAAAGCGTTGTATCATATCATTTCTCTACCAAAACAGTCTAATCATATCGATGTTTATGAAGCTACGTCTTTTCTCGGTCGTATTTTTTCGATAACATAATGCCCAAGAGATATTAACATGGTGATTATTTTATCATTGAACCAGCAACGGAGATTCGAAACGAATTGCATTTCTTTTTTTTTTATTATTATTATTATTCAACCTGCATTATAGAGTCGGTTTAACAATTTAATTACAATATATTTTCAAAGATATTTCACTCTTACTCCGTGTGCTGCGAACGCATTATAATGTCACGTATATAATTTTCAAATACCAAGACGCATTTTTTACTCATAAGAACTCGCTCCGCTCAGAATCTAAAAGTAAATGCAACATCGGCAAACGGTTCTGTTCGATTTTGTGAAACTAAAATCAAATTCAATAAAATATATTATCATTGGGACGTGAAGCGCACAACGTTACCGTATGATTTTATTATTAATTTTGTTTTTTTTTTTTAATCAGCAAAAACATTTTATTATTAGGTACCCATTTGTCTTTTGAATACATGCATCTGCGATTGAAATCGTTTGTAACTATTTTGCATTTTCGGGAACGAAAATACTATAAAATATTATATTATTATAAATTGTACTACCGTCCTTGTATAAAATTTAATTAAGAATTCTTAGGTACTAATAAAACTATATTTTCTATTATACAAAACACTATACGCGGTTATAATAATTATTATTAATATCGATTAATCGATATTAATATATTATAATAATAATAATAATAAACCGTAATTTTTTATATTAAAAAAATATAACCAATATGATACAACAACAAAATTTTAATAAAAAAGTTTGTTTAGTGTACTTAATTGAAAAATTATTTTTAAAAAAAAACCCGTTAATAAATTATTAAAACATTTCGATTACTAATTAATTAATTTTATTCGAGAAGTTTTTGCAATAGTTTATTTTTAAAGGAGTTTACTAGTATTGCACTTAACCTATAGTTCCCACTATATATATCTATATATATGCCCACTTGAGTATTATTAACGATAATAATAATATTTATCGCGTCGACGTCATCGGTTAAAATACAACGGGAAACAATATTATAAACTCTAAAAAAAAAAAAAAATTTTAATATATTTTAATTTTTTTCGACCGATAATATTTAAATAGATAACTATTAACAAAATCTGATAATGTGATATTAATTTGACGGTACTGGTTTTAAAATGCCGGACGTTCCTGTATATATCATCATGATAGATAGGCCACTGAAGATTTAGGTGGGCGAAGTTGGGAAGGTATACGATACAAATTACATAGTGATACTGTTTATGCTCTGAAATAGTTACAGATCATATTGAAACGAGTGTGTCTATACAAACGGCAGGCTTTTACGCAATTGATAATAATATTAAAACTACACCAGTACCTATAAAATAAATTATTGCCGGTTATCAGTACTCGCCCCTTATTTCCATACTCTATTTTATTATAATAATACCATAGATTAATAACGTCAAATAATTTTTATCGCTGAGATTCATAAGAGATTTCTCACGTAACAAATTATTATTATAAATACGGTTTTTAATTTTTGCAAATATATTATTATTGGTTTTTTTTTCAATTCGTCCGACCTTTTAAAATGTCATTATTAGATATTATAACGGCCACAAACTGCATTATTTGAAAGACTACACAATTTTATCATATGTTAAATATTTTTTTAATTATTTACAAGAATAGGTTTTCTTTTTTTTAAATCAATTAATCGCACTAATTTTATAACGCGAAGTATAAAAAAAAAAAGTGTTTTAAAGGGTTTAGAAGGTTTACAGTGTCCAGTGTAGCTTTTTCATTGATTTTGCCGTTTTTGCGACCGTTGAACATATCGATTGATTGTTTTCAACCGAACGTAATATTACTTCTCGTCAGCTGCTCCCGCGATAATATCTAATTGACTTCGATGGACTTACTGCATGCCCACATAAAGTAATAATCTTTACGATTGACTTACTGCGCCCACGTCCATATGACGTCTATCCTTTCCTACGATAAAAAAGTTTATTCTCTTAAACAGATTGAACGGTTTTCCGTGAAACTCTATACCTACTAATATTATTATACCTATCTCGAATAGTTTATTCATTTTCGGATTTTTTTCTTTGCAAAATTTAAGATACTTTAGATCAAGATTCAGGATTTTCAAATTTTTCTCAAACTAGATTTTTGTTTGACGAAAAAACCTGTACTTGATAACAAAATTTAAACTTTTATTGTAAATCTAAGTGGACTTTAAGTTGAAATTTTGCATTTCCAAATTACCACCCGGTTTTCGATGAAATATATATACGTTTAATAGCTTTCCAAATTAATAAAATCGTTTACCAAAAAAAAATTAATTATACATACGTTCCGGTCTTCCGGTCTTTTTCGGCATACCAATATACATAAATTGATGTATCAAATCATAATTTTCTAAAATTGACAACACAAGTTTCAATACATTGGTTTAATAATTCTCATTGATTTCTGAGTTGCCTGTATGCTATAAAGAGGTAAAACACAAATAACGCTATATTATAACATAACCAATTTACCGATTAGAAGAACTTTTTTTGATTATCCATATAGTTTTCTTAATAGCTGGCGGAAATCAGAAAAAACGGAAAAGTTTACGACACTAAAGGTTTCGTTATTATCGACTATGTTTTTTCGTTATTATTCGATTAAACACAAACGTACACCGGTATACAGACTTGACATTTTGTTGTAGTGTTGATCAAATTGTCAAAACATTCGGACAAATTTTGAGCAATTTATAGATGTCTAACATTTACTAGCGAATACAATTATTTCACCAAACAAAAGTGATTGGAAATTTAACACGCGAGATCCATTATAAGTTGTATGAGTAAAAAAAAAATGAATTGAGCTTTTTTTTTTCTGTATAAGTATTTAAATTTCAAACTTTGACGTAAATCGTAAAAATTACGTCATTTCAAAAAACACGCTTAATCAGAATCGTTTTTCGTCAGCAATGATTTACCGTTACGCGGGTACGTATGCATTACGGAAGTTAAATAACCTCGCGTATCCCTACCGTTCTAACTTCTCGCCTACAACTGTAGCACGTACATAGGAAGCATCGACGCTTTTTTTTATTATTATTATTATTATTTCATTTTATAAATATTATTATTAACCAGCCGCCGAATGTTTTTTTTATTTTTTTTTTTAAACCAATTGCCCAAACTTTTTTTCCGACTCGTATATTCGTACGTGTAACTACCCGTAGCAATGAATAACCTTTAATAGTTACCGAAAAAAAAATATATATATATGTATTATGTATGGCAATAAATAATATAAAAACTATCGGTACAATAAATAAAATGTTGTTTTTCGGTATAGACAAAATCGTTTTGGCCGCGACACCGGAGAACATAAATTGTGTCTGGAAAGCACGCGTATTATTATTATTACAACAATCCGTTCGTTTAGACGCGAAGTTTTGTATCGCGATTTTATATTTATTAAAAATTTCGAAATAAAAAAAAAAAAAAAAAAAAACCATCGTATATATTGTATACGTACGCGCGTATTTGTTATAATAATTTATACGAACCGGTGGTATTAAATTTGTCTTCTCGAGAAACGCGCGATACGTACGCAGGTGCGCGTCGCAATGACATAATTTAACGATAATAATATAATATATTTGCACGCGACATTAAAGAAACCCCCCCCCCCATCCCGTCACTAATATATTCCGATACGTCGCACGGTTATTGGGATTTTCAGACACGTCGGAATAAAAAACGCCGAAAATCTAGTGAAATATCCTAAATAGTTGTTTAGGTGCGAGACGTACAATCACTTATTTCGTTATTCATCGTGCGTCGTATTAAACGCACGATGAATAACATGATATCATTGCTGTTACTCGGTTTTGAGCGACATCGCATATGGCTAATTTGGCAGTTTGATAACATTTCACATGAGCGCATTTCGGGACATGTGGGTGATTGTGGGAAGGGGGTGGCAAAAATGACTCGAGGTGTAAAAACCTTTCATTTAACGTATGGCCGTCATACAAATTGCAACATCTTTTTTTATTACATAATTATGTTAATAACAATATTTAAAATGTAACATATGAAAATTTTAAAATTGATAAGAATAATTTTTTTTTGTCAACTTGCCAGTAAAGCCGGACCAGCTGTAATCACAGCCACCGTAAGCTACAGTTTATCTTTCACGGATAGTGGAGGCTGGCTACAGCAAACTCGGTGGTTAAATCACATCAGTTGTTAAAGGTAGCTTAAAGAAAAACGTGGGAGTAGCTTTCTCCCTGCGATTCGAATCGGCCAAATCCGTCTAGACCCCCAGTCCGAGTTAAACATTGAAATTGCGCCGACGATGCGTTTAGGTTATAATAAATGCCGATATCGACGAAAAACCTAATTGCCACTAGGAAATTCATAAACGTATGTGCGCACATAATATTATCGAAAACAACTCGAAGCCTTAACAGATGTTGAGGAAAACTGCTGCACAATACGCACACCAAGGCACCCGTGTATAAAAATTATAAAAATGTATTTTATTTTTTTTTTTTTTTTTTTTCTGGTCTCGAGCCGGACCCGGCGTACCGCAGCGATTTAGTGCAAGGTTTGACGTTTAATGAAGACTCCGTTTCCGGTTTTCAATTCGACGCCATAAATCCTCCCCGTGCACACCGTCAGCCGGTTTCGATATCGGACACCCCGACTTTCTCGTGGCTTGTTTATCGCGTTTCTTATAATCTTCCGTTTTTCCTACCCGGGCCGGGCTTCGATTTTTCACATTCGTCGCTCGTTGTTTTAAAACTTTTACTGTACAACACATACGCCGTATGCACCATGCCGCCCGTTCTATATTATGTACTACACGTAAGTACAACAACTACATGACACGCGCGTCTCGCCCTTTAGCGTAATATTGTATTATTATTCGTCTTGTCGTCGTCGAAAATGTATTTTTTCATCAGACACCGGGACACCGAAAGCAAAAACGATTTGGCGATGCGACGTTAACAAACAATATATATATATATATAAATATTTATGTATATACCTATATATATATATATATATGGCAGCCGACGACCCTTTGTTGTTGTTCGACGTTGCACATTGCGAGACATTTTATGTTTGTGCACAACGCACAATATACAGAGTGATTCTTTGATCGCGGGCCGGCCGATGCACACGAGTATTTAGATCGTAAATTCAATTTTGGTTTGTTTTGTATTTTTGTATATTTTTTTTCAACGATTTCCGTATAAAATCTTTATGATCGGAACACGGGGTCGTTCCCCTAGGATTTAGAGGGAATATTTAGAATGTGAACGGGAATCGAGGGGCTGGTAGGGTGTAATTTTCAATCTTATACAGATCGGTACGAATGGTATCGATTACGGGTTGAATATTTAATGGTAAGCGTAACAAACACGCGCCGCCCGCGAAATTGTTGTCACAAAAATGTCATCATCCACAAAATTTATCTCTGAAAAATATCATTATGAAGGGTACTTTTTTCGGTTTTATGTGACCGCGTGTCAGTGGACTATTAATTTCACCATTACATAATATATAAACTACGCTCTTCTTGTGATAGTGACACGGGACGACCACTCGTGCGGTTTTTATTTGAAAGTTTATTCGAATATTTTCGAGACGATAAATTCACATTTTTTTTTTTTTTTTTTGTTTTCTAAAATTCGGTTAAAAATTGTCTTTTTAAGTACATAACACTTTAAATACTCTAAACGTACGGTGTCTTCCGCAGACTACCTAGTATCTACGTACAGGCGCGTATTTCTAAATAGGCAGAATATAGACAGCTGCCTAGAGAGACAAAATTTATGGTACATCAAATTTTTGACTACTTTAGTTTGATTTTCAAATTCTATTTTAAGTAGATCCTAGACAAAAAAAAAAGTAATATACATAAAGACATATAATTTTTATTTAAAAGTGCCGATAAACTATTGTTAACGAACGACGATTTGGAGCGAAATTCAGTTACACAATATGTAATAAAAAGCCATATTTACGATTTTTGTCAAAATTTGATTTTAAAACTCTTATAAAAATAAAAATTGTAAAATAAACTTTTTTTTTTAACACTAAATAAGACTTACCTGTCATATTTTCAAGCATTTCTATTTAGTCTAAGAATTTCATCTACAGCTGGGTACCAACCAAATGAAAATTACGTAAAAAAAACTCGAATAATTAAAATATATATATTTTTAACTGAATTACAAAAAAAAAAATCAAAATTGAAAATAATGAAAATAAAACACTATTTTCGTAAATTTTCCCATTCTTTCTACGTTTTTTATAATTTTGCTCAATTCTTAAAACAAAAATAAGTAGAAAACCAAAAAACGACCTTCTTGGTCACCAAAAATATCAAAAATAAATAAAAAGGTCACTTGTGGTTTTCAAATTAAAGCAATATTTTTAATAAAAGTATAAAGCGTACAAATTTTAAATAATAAAATCGTAGCGCCATAAATTTGTAAGTTTTCATTTTACGTTCTTTTCCGGTTTTTCTCAACTATCATGAAAACTGCTTGGAAAATCGAAAAATAAAATTTTCATTGCACGAACTAGATAACATTTTCTTACAGAAAAGATGCTGTACTGAACACACCGGAGGAAAATATTCTTTCGAAAAAATGATTTTTGTTTTTTTTTCTTCTGTAATTTAACCTTACCAGGGAAAAAAATTGTTTTAAATTTAAAAAAAAAAAACACATCATAGTGAAACCAAAAGATCTTTTGTATGCTCCGAATCTATAAATACGTATATAATATTATGTATTCATCAAACTGAGAAATGTTGGATGCGATTTGCCGATTTCAATAGAAATACTATGTACATTTTTGAATTGTGTAAATGCTTTAAAGAAACTGGTTGACGCAAAACGTAATTTATTTATTTACAAAAAATTGTTCTAGATTCTTTTTGGCGGAACGTTCTTTTTCATGTTTAAAGTGAATATTAACTTACTTACGATCATAAAAAATATAAGAAAAACTAAACATTTTAAAAATTCTAACAATTGAATCAAACCTTCTTGTTTTTTTTTTCTAGGTATAATAACACCGCTTGTTAATCAAAAATCAAAATGAAAAAAACATCTAAACTACAATAGTTATTACGAACAAACTATGTTATAGTGATAGTTACATTATTTTTACGCCAATGATTAATACGTTTGTTCGGATCGATCACCTTTATGTACTCGTATTAGTAATAATTAGATACCTACTTATAAAAAAATGTATAGCTTTCAAAAAATAGCTTATATTATACTGTTACTAGGTAGTCTATTGAAAACAAATAAATATTTGACTTTATTTCCTACAAAAATTGTGTTTTGTTTTTATAATTTAACAGTTTTACGTTAAATCTAATAGTTTTTTACTTAAACTCAAAAAACCATAAAACTATGCCATTTGTCCATTTTTCAACCCCCTTGCGGCACGTGAAGGGGTGAGTTATCAAAACTAAATTCCACCCAATTTTTTTTTTGTACAAAGAACAAAATGGTGGGGTAGCCTATTGAAATTTGCTAAGTTTATAAATAAGAACCACCCTAACTATAACTATATTCTAACGGGCTCCGTTTGTCCCCTACAACCAATATAGGAAGTAAAGGTAGTACTATATTTATATCGAATACTTATTAATATTTTGACTATTGTTTTGACTTGACTTATAAGTTCAGGCAGAACTTACTGTTTAACGGCAGCCCGCAACTATATATTATATAGATTGTATAGCAAACCACTCTTCATTTTATATCAAGTGCTTGTTATATAAATTGTATATTTTTTATTATACTACTATATACTTATAAATATACATCCCCCTCTTTGGTATTATATGTATGATTCCGAATACGGAAACTTACAATTCGAGAACAGATTTAATGGCGAAAGTTCGCTTTGTTTTCGATAACATCGAATTTTTCAAACTACAGATATGATAAAAAGTATACATTGATTATTGGATACGAGTTGATAGTCAATCTAGCTGTTCAGTCTTAACTGAACGTATTTTTTTATAGACACTGGGAATAGTTGAAAAATCAAAAACCAAACATTTAACCTAATAAAACGGAGAAAATTCGTTGGTCCTTTTAACAAAAAGTAATACGACGGAACAATTTTTTTTTTGTTTGGTAAATTAACACACACACACACACACACACATCTATTATTATCTCATAAAATATTATCTTTATCTTTTTGAAACTTTTCAGATAGGATAGGTATTATAAATCTCCAATTAAGAAATTGTTCGGCATTAATACTAGTATATAGGGTGTTTCCATTTAAAAATCAAAAGTCCACAATCACTTCACCACCAGACTTAAAGAAAAAATGTAACATTTGAGAACTGCAGGGTACCTCTTGTAATCGAAATTTGACTTTATAATATTTTACTTTTAACACTGAAGATGAAGGTGTAAAATCGAGTTTAAAACAACTGCAATACTTAAAACAAGATATGATTACGTATGCATTCCTCCTATTTAACAGTCGGTATTCAATTCCCATAAAAGCTATTAGCCTTGGTGTATAAGTTCTCATTTAGAAAAACCAAAGTTGATGTGCATGCATTTCAAAGCTGCAGGTTGTTATCTGTAAGCTATTGTTTTAAGGTATTGGATTTATTATTTTCTATGCACAATGCCGCCATTTGGTATACTCTGGGCAATAGTAGGTAATTATGACCTAAATTGATAGACATGATTAGTGTGTCAGGTCTTTGTTCAATATACATTACATCTCAACACCGGGCCTATACCATAAAGTTCTCCACCGTTGTCGGTGATGTGACGAAATATTTGAACCGGACATACGTATCAAAAAACTATAATCGTATCTATCTGATCGGTCATACCTGCGTATAATAATATCAAATCTATAATATTCGTTTACAAGCATATACGGTCCAATAAATTCTCGTAATATTTTTGTTGATATATGTTTTTTATTCATCTGCCGGTTTTCAAACGAACGTACATATTTTCCACTGAAAAAAAAAAAAACACCCCCCGTTTCAATTATTTATAACCCACGATGACGTAGATTGTAGATGGATAGGTACGTACCGAGTAAACAAAATAAAAGTTCATGAAAAATACAATATTTTATATCACCAACGTCATTCCTACGGTGACGGCGACGAGCTACGACGGATTAAATTATTTCCATTTTATTACGGAATCGTACTATCGTTATAAGTACTTTATACAGGGCGGTTGCCGATTTTTTTTTTTTTTATTCGATTCAGAAATTTTCTCAGTGGATTTTAATCTGTAAACTCGAATTTTTAGTTTTTTTTTTTTTCAGTTTTTCCATCGATATGGAATTTTTTAAGATTTATTTGAACCCGTATGGTCGCACGTGTCATAATAGTTATTTACAGTAATCCTGGTTTATGTAATTATAAAGAAATGGCCTTATTTGTTATCATTTTAGAACCGTGAAAATACAGTAACCTCAGTTGATGATGGTCACATCTATATTTTCATTGTCCATGTGGTTCGGCCTTTATAGCGGAAATGTATAATAATTGCAATGGTATGCAAATGAACGTGCTATGGCCATTTTGTTTACGAATATATAAACGAATCCGATATTATTGTTATTATTATTATTTTTATAAAGTCTTTGACATTGCCGTTGAATTTCCTTTACATATAATTAAATTTCCATCTCGAATAACTTAAATAACGAAAAGTCCTAAACTTATCTTTTCTAGAAAAAGAAAATGCAATATCTTGTCTGTTCTCTTCTTTTCGTATTGCTTCGTTAAAATTCATTTTTTTTTTCTAACCAATTTTTTTTTTCTTTTTCGTAAATCGCATAATATTATAATATTCATTCTAATAATACCGAACGCGTTCGATAATTCAGTTTTGTGATTTTTTTTTTTTTTTCATCTAGTGGTGGAATAATATTTGTATAGTATAGATCGGTAACTGAAAAACGTCTTTTGGAGTATTCCGAGTGACCCACAGGGTCGCTGTATAAAACGGTTATACAAACTGTATACGAATGTGTCTCTCTTTTTTTTTTTTTTTGTCAAGTAATTAGTCGAACGATTTAAACTCGGCTTAAGAATCGCGAGATATTAGGTAGATAAACAAGTTTTATCTGAACGACTGCACACAATTGCGTTTAGCAGGACGCGACGTCGTAATTACAAGGATTTTTCGTACGAGCTAATCGTTTTGGACCATTAAACGCGATATTCCGGAAATTCGTTACCAGTCCACTGATGACGATCACGATCACGGTTCCCGACCGGCGTTATAGTACCTATACATTACGGAAGATACTCGGATACGAAGCAATACTTTCTGCGCGTTCGGGCGGCGGCGGCGGCGGCGGCGGCGGGACCCGCATTTTCGATAGAACAAAAATGTTCTCCGCGCAATACAATCCTTTGACGCTTTTGATACGCGGGTCGGTTATCAAAATAACAATATTGTTATTATTATTATTATTTTATAATATCGCGACGACGATGACGACGACCGTGACTAAGGACGGGTACAACGCAATCCGTATCCCCGGGCTCGAAATATTCAAAACGACCGCAAATCCGGATTAAACGCGTTTGTTTCGGTCGCCTAATACTTATATATACATGTATATATATATATTTATATATATATATATATATATATATATAGGTACCTAATAATATTATGTATTATGCACGTCTCTAAGCCGGCGCCGGATTGGCTGCGAACGTTCGCAAAGCCCCGCCCCGCCCGCACCCGTCCTCGCCGCGTGCGTGTCACACGCGGGGCGAAAACACTCGAGCCCTACGGATCAAAAGGACTTTTGCATCCCCGCGCATCTACAATAAGGTATATGACGCCATAATAATATTTATATGACTAATTTAATCGCCACGCAGACCGATAGTCTCCTCTCGTCGTTGTCGCCGGTAATCGTGTCGTGTCGGCGAGCGGTGCGTGCGGATGGATTCAATTTGCCGACAATAAAGCCCGTTTTACACGAAACTGCGTAGTTTCGTATTATAACATCTCGAATTATCAATAAAACGTGAAAGTGCATCTTCGGAAAAAAACGCTTGCCTATACACGGCGGTTCTACATGCAGACCGGGTTTTTTTTTTTTTTTTTACCTTTCGGAGTGAAGCGAAAAATCTCGCTATAGCCACAAAATTTATAGGGACTTTCTTGTGGCGTATTATTCGGTCATTTCGGTTCAACGTGGAGGTCGATTATCGTTTTCCTTGTAGTTTTCATAATAAAATATAGAACAAACTGGCCCTTCAGTCTGTATAATTCGTGTTGATTACTGGGTTATCTCGGCGACAAGAGAAGAAATAATACGACTAGTTACACTATACTCGGAATCGTTTTTCTTATTCAGCGGTTTTTCGTTGGGTACAAATATAAAATAAATTATTTGCATAATTATCCTCCCTTCCGACTTTCCTCCAAAAACAATGGCTCATCCCGCAGTAGTTATCAGCTATTTTTTTTTTTTCAAACACCGTTTTAAGATAAAGTCTTATGCCATTTACATTTCAAAAAGGAAAATAGCTCCAATATTTACGCCTAATACCGCCTAGATTAATTTTTTCAGAAATTGAGGTAACTTTTTTTTTTTTAATCTATACAACTCGTGTTTTAATATGTACACATTTTTTAGACATCAATATTAAATTTTGTTTTAAGATAGTATAACATTGTTTAATATCCACAAATAGTCATCCGTTTACACTTATCTCCACCTATATATTTTTTCGGCCCATCTTACATGTCCAATCGGTTTTCCTCCTTTAGTACGTGCCCCCACGGTATCGTTTATTCTATCTCATTTTCCGACTACTCCTGACCCTACAACGGTTTACCCTTTTTTCCCTGCTTCGTCTTTTTATTATCACGCAACACTTCCGCTGCAGTCGCTTCAATAGATCAATATCATACTATACTACATGTGTATAGCAATATTGCTATTTAAATTATTGTTTTGAACACTTGGAAACGTTTTCCGAAGACGACGGTGACGATACGAAAAGTAAACCCGTACAGTTTTCCGATACACCTACTTACCAACTGGCGGATAAGTTTATAAAGTGAGAATTTACTGTCCTCGATACAAGAACCCCCCCCCCCGAAAAAAAAAGAAAAGCAAAAAAAATCAAGTATCTAGATGTTTTCAAATTTTTAAATACGTATGTTATTATATCTACTATCAACATCTATACGTAAAAGTTAGAGACAGATTCAGAGATCAGAGTAAGCGGGGTTATTGGATTATTCCGAATGATTTAAATTTTTGGGAGAGAATCGTGCTCTGTGTTTGACATTAGGACACATTTAATAGTCGAGTCGCGTCACTATAGTCTACGTATTGTACGACCAAGAAATTATCAATGTTTTTTCTCAGTTTCTCGAGATTTCGAACAACTAACTAGCCGGTACAATATAATGTCACGCGAAATGTTTGTTTAAGAAGACTCCGGTCTGAAAATATTTGAGTTCAATTACACTGTTTGTTAACTTTCTTCGTTTATAGAGGAGAAAACAAACACACTATATATATATACGAACGTCTATTATTTCTTTGCACATTAATAAATTGTCAATTACCGCAGCTGGCGTCTATTGCTTTTATTAGGACCGTGCGGTGCGTATTTTCGATAATTTAACCGATCTTTATTATTATTATTATTATTATTATTATTGTATTTCGTTCATACGGTTTAAATTGGCCGATATTGATGTAACTTACATTGTTAACGTGACAATACGCGTAATAAAATCAAAAAACTTAGGAACAATATCGTGTTGGGTTGAATTCGCAATAATAGTTATCAGTAATGATTTTTCTAGAACTGCCGCTGTTTCGATAATAGTGCTACAATTGTAATTAAACGAGTATATTATTGACTATCGGGAATAATTTGTAATATTTATATTATTTTCATTATTGATAATAACGCCGCGACGCTTGGAGCTTATGAATCATAATAATATTATAATATAATTTTTTTCTGCTCGCGGGAGTTTACTCGTTCGGTCATCTGCGCGCGTATAAACGACTTCCGGTCCACAGACATTCCTACTAATAAAGCCGTACGAACATAACATAATAACGATAGTAATAATAATGCCATAGAACGCTGCGATTTCCTTCCGAATACCAATGTCAAACGTAGTCGTTAACAGTAGTGAATACGAAATAAGGACCGGGTGTTCTTAAACAATGCCTGCTGCGGCAGTAGGCGCCTATTATTATGCTTGCACTAAACGAAACCTATTATGCCGGTCGCCAAATAATTTCGCATTTATCAACACGCTCGATTGGCCCGCCGATAGAGCGCAAGAGCTGCGTAGCGGCGCTCCGGATGTATAATTTTGTGTCGAGAAAAACCATTAATTTTATCGATTTCGGTGTCATAACCAAAGAGGATATGGTTTTCCGAAACAACAATAGCCCGCGGACGCGATAAGATTAAATGCAATAATATTTAAATCCAAGTGGCTGTATTGGTAACGTTTTGCAATAACATTATTTGTGTATTGTGTCGACTACCTATAAATAAACATCGGGCAAAGAACAACAGACGTTATTTCTTTTTTCGATGACACGGTATCTTATTAAGATTTCATTAAATTAATATTGACGCATTTATTTAAAAGAGTTCTAAATTACAAAACAGGCGAGTTACAATAGCATTAGTGAAAAAACGAAAATAACGGCAAAACTTTTTTTATTAGTTTACTATTTCTATTATCTGGAAAAAAACAAAAATTAAAATACCTATATAAGTGTACGTAGGAAACAAAAACAAAATAAATACTTAATAACACAAAAGTACCGGTGTCCCCGGGGGAGAGTAAACTTCTCCAGTGTAATTTTATTGGCAGGCTGTAAATATTCAATAACGGTTATTGGACTTATGATATTTAGTCGAGGGCGCGTATGCAAATATTAACCAGTGGATGGGGAAATATCACTGGAGTAAATTTTCTAGGTATTTCTGTATTTGCAGAGGTTTATTTTCCGAAATATCAAATAGGTAAATATTACAATGTATTATTTTATTTTAAGAATCATTTTTTACATATATATATACATATATATAAATCATTGCTGAAGAAAAACGATTCTGAAAAAAGTATTTTTAGTCGTATTGTCCTTCGTTGTGGCACCAACAAAGAAACCGATAAAAAATTAACAAAAAACATTGACAGTTTATCCCATTTACTAAAAACCTATAAAGAATACAAAAATAAATAATCGTCCAAATGCACCAACTATGTAGATCAAAATTTCTACAAGAATGTTCTTATTGATTTTTAATTGGAGCAAGATTTCTAGCATAAAAGTTGTTTGCAGACACAAAAATAAAACGCACAATAAAACTAATACGTTTCTCGATCCGATCTGAATTTAAATATAAAAAACATAAAGTTCCGTATCGCACCGTTCCCGGAAAAGTTCGGAAATGTCGTAATATTTATGATTTTCGTCAAAATTTCAACATAAAATGTTTATAAAAAAAAAAGGTGTCCGATAGTGAAAATATCCAATATTTAACGTTCGGATTTCAATACGGCGCGTTTATTTTTATTTTCTACTCTCTGACAGTACATTCTAAGTGCATAATATTGTAATAAATGTTTAAAAATGTAAACTTTTATTTTACCGTTTTCGCTTGTTTCTCTCCGTCTCGGGGTAATTTTTTACGGACGTTTACTATTAAATGGCTTTTTCGGGTATTTTGTGAGAGCATATTTATTTTTTTTTTTTTCATATCGATTTCGACGCGAGCGTCGGGACTTTTTCCGGGTCCGGGCACATCGCAAACGGCAATGTTGTCAATCACCGATTCGGCGGCAACGCGCCAATAGGACCGTTGTCGGGGTCCCGCAGCGGGAAAAACGGCCAACGGAATTCGGTGCCGTCCGTGGGGAAACCGGGTGTTCGTGAAACCGCAATATCGGCCCGGGCGGTTCGGCGCGTTTGATAATCGACGGGAACGCGACGGACGCGCGCGTAATATTCGATACAGTGACGACAACGTGTTTAACGGTCGATTTGCCCGCGCGGATATACCGGGCGCGAAGGACTTGCTCCTTCGCCGCGCCGCACTTCACCCACCCCCCCACCCACCCACCCCCCCCCCCACGGCCGCTGCCGCCGCCACGCCGTTCGCGGCGGCGCTCCCGATACGCCCGTGCGGAACAGGGCCCGGGCGTTGTGCAGGTACACATCCGGCGCGCACCCGGATAATTCGCGAGCGGCAACTGATAATAATATTAATCGCGGACCGACCGTATCTTTTTCAGGAACCCGCCGCCGCGTGCACCACGCATGTACGCGTATATATGTATACATAAATACGCCTACCGCGAATTACCCACACACACACGCACACACACACACGTATTCACGTGTGTGGGTCTACGGGCGCCCGTTATTCCATACATATACACATACACAACACCTCCGCGGCGACTATCATTTTCAGCACATCCCGCGTACACGAGACTATTACCGCGCACCTATGTATATATATAAATAATAATAATATCGGTGTAACAAATGTCTGGAACCGTTCAGATAACCCGCGGGACTCCGGCGGCCTTGAATTTATGTTAATCCCGTTTTCGAGAGCATATTATTATATTATATAACGTAAAATATACGCGCGTGTATACGTATTACCGAGTGCACCGACGCCCAATAATATCACGGCCTAGCAGAGCAATTAAGGCGAATAAGTGTGTAGGCGGCGGCGGCGGCAGTGCAGAGTGTTGCGAGTGCGGATGACGGGAAATATACACGCGCGCGCGCGCACACATATACACACACACGCACACACACACACACACACACACGCATATATATGGGGTCGAGGGTTGCGGAGAGAGAGAGAGGTGGAGAGGAGATGGGGGAGGTGGGCGAAAGAGCTTTGTGACAAATTGCCACAATAACCGGGCGGCGGGACCTCACGACCCTCGCCACTGCCGTACGCCGCCGCGCGATCTTATAATATACAGGGTGTCTGGCGCGCGTCCCGTCAAACGAGACGTTGTCCCGCGCGGCGTTGACGCGCGAGGTTTTCGAAACGGACCGCGCGATGAAAAGAGACCGCACGGCACGGTATGCGAGGCCGGTAAACGGCGAAAAAATAAAACAAATAAATAAAAACGACGCGCGAACGATGCGTGTCTTCCCACATCGCCGACACGTGAATCGGTTATATTACTGTTTTGAATTGAAATATCGTCGTCGCAACGGAATTCGTTTTACCGGAGAAACTCCGGGGCCGCAATCGCGGCATGACGAGCGTAAGTAAATACATAAATTTAGCGTTATCGAAAATGCAAAAACCATTGACAGTAACAACAGGTAATCAACGGTTAAATAGATGTTCAAAAGAACCATTCTTATTGTTTTCATAATTTAAATTTACCACGGAGTTTTGCAGTTTAGTGCAGTGACAGTTTAAGAAAACCAGTGTAATCCCTGCAAAAAGTCAAACGAAAACGAATTGTTTTGACGTGGCCTACAGTGGGACGGGGTCATCGCGAGTACGTGCACTTCAAGCAACGCGAAACGGAAGTCGGCGACGTGGGAACGAACCGAACGGCGGGTAATGTGCGAGATCGCCTCGGGACGATCGCGGAAGGCCGAGGGGAATCGGCGGCCGCGAAAAAAAAAAACAAAAATCAGCGCGCGCGGAAAACGACGACAAAACGCGCGGTTGCCGGGCGCAGTGGCCCCCTGTACATTGCGGTGCAGTGTACGCGTCCGAGCGCGCGTTATACGAGTGCCGGGTACAATAACGGCACTGCACGCCGCACGCGTGTACACTGTATACAGGGTAAACGCAATAAATACGCTACACCGTGTGCGGCGCGGTTGCGACCGAGTGAGAGAGGGGTTCGCCCCGCGACCGCCGACGGACGTTGTTTTGGGAGGTTAGCGGCGGGCGGCGGGGGGGGGGGGGGGGGGGGGGGGAGTGGCGTGTGAGGGAACGGCGGAGCGGGAATTTCGCGAGCGGGCGCTGCGCGTAATAAACAATAGAGTTATGGTCTTATGGACTGCTGCGCGGTACACACACGCGCGCGCGCACACGAACGCAGTTTGCCCAACTAATAAACCAAAACCCGTAAGTACCTCTCCGCGGCGCGGAAAAGTTTTACTGCGACTACGGCGACGGTGGTGTCGTCACCGCCAACGGTCGACCATAACTATCCCGGCGAAAGTTCCGAAAAGCGCCGTGTCGCGGAACCGACCCTAAAAACGACGACGAAAAGACGACTAGCGGCGGAGTCCCGCGGCCGCGCGTCGAGTTTCGAAACCGTTTAACGCGCTGGTCGTTCGCCCGCGACGATCGGCGGAGGCGACAGCGGTCAAAACGTTTCGATGCGATTCGATTTGGCGGTAACGAAACGAAACGCCGTCGGTCCGTCCGCCGTAGACTTACGCCCGATGCGGTGTCGAGTTGGCGGGCGTTAATACGTGCGGCCAAAACAATTATGTTTACGACTGCCCTGCCATAAATCCTCAAAACCCCGACAGTTGCGCAAACGTACAGGTATGCAGGTGTATACCCAGCCGAAAACTTTTGGAAATCGCGCGACACGCGATAATGACGACAACGTACGGTATTCGATAACAATGTCGGATCGCGAATATGAAAACTACGTAAACGTACAGAAGAAAACGGCAACAGACGGATTTATTATTTTTGATTTTTTAATTTTTTCGGTCTGAACGGCCAATTTAGACACAGAGATAATAGGTCTTTAAAATCGTAAACCCACAAGTTTTATAAAAATAAAAATATGCATGAAAAAATGTACTGAACCTACAGTTCCCACATTAAGCCATTATCGAGTTATACTTGAATAAATAATAATATATCTAAATAAACACTAAACGATTAAGAAGTCGTGTTCCGCCCGTATTTAAGAGGTTGCGCGTAAACAATTTTCTGGATGATATTTGATCGACTCAAATAATATTCCGTTACAGTTGGTTCCGTGTCATTGTCAAAGTGTCTATTGTGTAATCGTGAAATTGTCTACGAAAAAATGTCTACGAAAAACCGTTTAGCGCGAGTGAAATCTACTCGGGCCATGAACTTGATTATAAAACCAAATTTTCACTTTAAAACATAAAGAACTGTACACTGTGTAACTGTTGTTTTTGTTTTTCGATCACTATTACGAAATAAGTTATTCGAGTTAGGAAAACTTAAAATTATCAGTTTTTTTTTAAACAAAAATAACCTTTTTTGGATTTTACATTTGCAATAACGAACAAATAAAACCGACATTACGTTGTACAAATTCTCCTTTTTTTTCTACGGTGAAAATGTGGTTTCTTAATTAAGTCTACAGTCGGGGTATTTTTTTTCCCGCGCAAAACAGGTCTTACATTCAATTACAAATGGTCGTAGCACGGTTCCTCTTTAATACATAGCCAAAGAACACCGTGATATTGCGATGGCAAAAACTGAGAGGCTCAACCTCCTGCCCCCCTCTTCCTAATTTGAGCTTGCTTATTAATATTGTTATTATTATAATACTATTCGAACCGCTAAAAAGCTTAAACACCGAAACCTGTGTATAGTGTTATGATTATATGCGAATCCCGCCCTTCAAACGGGATCGTGATCACAACTTTGCCGACGTGTGTATGTAACATATATTATAGGTACGCCTCGTCGTCGCAGTCGTTACTTTTTATATATATAATATACGTTTTACTTACTTCGGGGGCCCATTTTTTATCGACCCTCCTCCCCAGCCCCCACTCGTCCGGAACGGCTCTGTATGAGATATATATATATAAACACACACACACACACACACACACACTTGTGCCCGAGGAGAGCCTTACATATATTACGAAATATATTATACGTGCGCGCGTGTACGGTTTTTCTTTACGGCGACGACGGGCGTAATGGGGTAGCGATGTGAGCGTCAAAAGGTCCCCGGCGAATGGCTTTTGCGGGAAATATGATAGGAAAATAAAATACGACGAAAACCTCAAAATGTACTAGTATATATATATATATATTTAAGTTTAATAGAACTCGTGCGGCAATAATATTCGACTGGACCAGAGTTTAATCGACGAATTAATTAAATTATAATGTCATGGTTTCAACGGTAAGTACCTATACACAATAATTATTCTAGGAGTAATATTACTATAGTCCTGTGAGTAAGGCAGATTCAATAATTATATAATCACAATATTGCTAGGTGCGAACAAAACTATTTATATTATAATATCATGCAACGGGTTTAACGTTAACTTATTAAGTACAAAATGCATTATAATAGGTACAAACAAAAAAAAAAGAATTTAACATTTTTTTAACAAATCAATGACACGGCGATTATTACCTGTTGTCGCGCACCAAAACATACAAACGAATCCGAACGTACAAAACTTGCATCGATAAAATCTGTACATCATAATAAATACGATATCAAAGTAATGTTCGTCACGTAGTCACACTTAAATATTGAATCAGTGAAATTTCCTTTTAGAAATATTGTTATTATTAAAAGTCAGAGTGAAATTGCTGGTAGAATAAGTGTCCACAAGAAAAAAAAGGCCGTAACATTTTTAACTAATACCTACATTTCTTATATTCTCCCGTTTTTTTTTTTTTTTTTTTGGTTTTTCGCATTTTATGGAAAAAAACTCTTGAGAAAATCGAAAAATGACCTCCTTTAAGTACCTTCCCCAATTTTTTCCACCAATTCCTTTCTGAATAGTTACTACACGTAAAAATCGGAGCAAGTCCCCTGGTAGAAAAGTTGTCCACAGAAAAAAAAAAATAAAAAATAAACATATTTGTAAAACCATAAGCTTCTTCGCTCCACTCAGAATCTAAAATATGTATATGTTGTGATATAATGTATACAATTGTTAAGTAATAAATTGTCTTATCCAATTGTTGAACTGATTCATGATTTGACTGAACAATGTTTTCTGCTGTAGGAAGTAGTTCATTTATAAATTCAGTATACTCGTTAATAAAGTTATCGTTTACATTTTCTTCTAATGATCTGTCTTCTTGTAAAAGAGTAATAGATTCTACTTGGTCTTTTTCTATCCATTTAAGTATTGCAAAATCTTCATTATCATACACAAACCAGCATTTTTCATAATACTTATCTCAGCATTTGTATGTGTCAATTCTAATTTTTTTTTTCTATTTCGAAATCAGTTAATTTTTTTTTAGGTTGTCAACTTCAGTTTTTATCATCGAATTTTCCATTGTAAGCCCCTGTTTAAAAATAGTGTATTATTTTCTGTATATTTTAAAGTGCATAATATAAAAAAATAATAATAATTACACGATTTTGCGAATGGTAGTATCGATTCTATCCTGTAGTTGATTTACATTGAAGAACTTCACTCTTTTAGAGATCACGTCCAATTTACCGGTAACAGTATTCGACATAATGCTTATATCAACGTCAGATTTTTACCATAATAAATTATCATAATATATTTTAATAAATTAAATAGGAAAACTGCAGTTTTATTATTATTATAATTTTTTTTTAAAATTAAAACAACTGATGGGTGTGCCATTTGCAGGTGTAAGCAAGAATTTGGAAAAGTAATATACATAAAGTTATTCAATATCTGTACGATTCTGAGTCAAGTTCGGTTACACATGTTTTTGAATGCCGCAATGTTAACGATTTTCGTCAACATTTGAACTTAAATAGCCCTAAGATCGCTTGAATTGTTTTTATTATTTTTTGATTGGAGCAAGACTTTTGGTGGAAAAGTTGCTTGTAGACACAAACTAAAAACATAATTATAATAATAAAAGGCACTCATAATAGAAGAACCAACATAATTCTCGCTGTGCCCAGAATTTAAAAAAGTACATCATAGTAAAAACAATATATCCCTCACTTCACCTAGAATCTATAAAAAAAGACTATAAAACAAAAAATCGTAAGACCATAAATCAAGCCACATTCTACTTCCAAAAGGTGGCCTTTGGGAGTTGAATTTCAGGATATAGCGAGTAGCATAAAGTGTTCTTGTAAAACAAGGTCAATATCAACTATCAAAATAAAAACCACACGTATAACACATATATAGAATACGAATAATAGAATAAGAGATAATATAATTACAATTTAATGACTGACTCCGAAATAAAAGAAAGTTAGGAGAAGACTTGGTACTCACATGCGCTGTTCCAGTATTACTAACTTAAGAGACGTTCAGCAGAAACAATTTTAAGAGTATATTTTTAGATTCAATATTAAAGTGAATTCTAACTATTATTATCAAACTTGTGCACATTTATTAGATTAAATGTTTATAAATTAGTATAGAATATACGAGTAGATAATAAAATATAATTACTGTTAAATAACTTACTGTGAAATATAAATATGAGCGAATATGATACCGTAGTCCTCGTCTTACACATACACATCATACAGCAGACGTTGAGCAGGGACAGCTGTATCCTGTCAGTTTTAATATTAGAAAAAATATTCATTATTTTTAATCAAACGTATCAAAAGGTGAGAATTTTATCAGTTTCTGTTTTTGTATACATCATTTGTTCGTTTCTCGATATTTCAATTTTTCTCAGCATATTCTAGGTACCTATATGCATTTTTAAATTGCGATGTCTCATATACCTGCTCGTAATATCTCGCTAGCAAATTAACAATATCGAGAATGGAACATCGATTTTTAAATACACGGATAATGTTCGTACCTTCAAGTCTACTGGTGATTTTTTAAATTCGCTGCATATAATTCTAAAACCAGCAGCGTAAAATCGTCCGCACTAAACAAAAATTCTGATATCATACGTTTGAAAGATGGAGACTAGCGAAATTCTACAATATACGGGAAAAAATAATAATGCGTTCTATTAAAAGTTTAATATTGATCAACAAAATAAATACTTACGACGGTGGTCAGTCGTCAACTGACAAAAAAAAAAATATTAATTGGAAAAATATCTGTTTTACAAACAATAAAAAAATGTTAGAAAAATAATTTATAATAAACAGTACGTGAACAAAATGTTATTATAGGTAGAAAAAATGTTCTGGATGTGCACGCGATTTGTAAATTTGTTACAATAAGAAATATCAAGCTTGTAAAATCAGCGTAAACAAATTTTCCACGTTAGGTACCCGTGACAACCGAATAAATATTATAATTATAAGTATCGAATGCTTGATCGGCGTGCCATAATATAAATTTTCGATTTTTATGTGCGGCGAACGCGTAATATGATTGACCGTTTTACGGTACATAATGCGTTAACTGTAAAGTAATTTTACTATCATCGTATCATAATATTGTAATGTTTGTGACAGTAAATCAAAACGCTATCAGTAGGTATGTTAATAATAATCGACGTTTATATTTCACAATTAAATGTACACAGTACACACCCTAACCTCTTAAAATAATTAAAATTAACTATATGAATACCTAAGGGTTCAGTTACCTGTGAGCGTTCATTTTCTTTCACGAGGCGCATCAAAAATTGGATAAGGTCAATCATGAGACGAGAACGTGTTGATTATTTATCGCTTTTATTTATAGAAATCAATATAACAAACGGTATACAATTTGGATAATGCAAAATTGCAATTGCAAAATATATGCATTTTAATCAACATAAAATAAAAACTTATTAGAATAATTTTGTTCATAACAGTTGGTATATGATCATTGTTACCATACAAAATTTAATCCAACTATAGTTAATAAAGTTACAGATGTGCTTTTTAATGATTAATTGATTTAGTTTAATGATTAATGCCTAATTTTTTAATCGTGCAGTGTTTTCAAGACTACATGACGTTGACGAGTTGACAAAGTTAAAATCAACCCGAATTTTAACTTTTCATTTGACTTAGGTCTTTGATTTTTAGGTTTCTAAATATATATTTATAAATATGAATTCATTACACTATTGTTATTGTCAATTTAAATATGTGTATTAAGTATAAAGTCGTACTAACCAAAATAAAAGTATTTTAATTGCTTTAAAAATGCCAACTATTTACAAATTAGAGTATTTATTTTACTTAGGTTCCTATACACCTAAGCATAATATATTAGGTGACCAAAATCGTTCAAAATTGTATAGGAAATTATAGTTAATTGTTTGAAATATATTCAGAAATCTGGAACTTTACTTGCTCTCAGAATCGGCTTTACGCTCGATGTTCCCAGACATAGTCTACTCTATCTATTTCCGTAATACTAGAAACCATTCCTTGTTTTTTTTTTTTTGCTATATCTTCACACGTCCTATGGATATAATCACCTATTACACAGAACGTTACGTCTTAAAAACCCAGCTTAGTCTGTGCTTGAATCAACGCCTACCTTTAAAATTAAAATTAAATATTACGAACCCGTACTCTAAAATCAATGTTACTAACGAGGTGTATCAAGTTATAAGGCTTGATCGAAGTCCTATGTAATATGCCAGAAACCGTTAAAGTGAGTATATTGTGAATTCAATATGGTTAATAATATATAAGGTTGAAACTTATCTGAATTCCAAGTTTTATACCTGCTCTACACAACGTACGCATTGTTAATGAATTAAGCAATCAAAACTTATTTTATTACGTGTTTTGAAGACCGGCATAACCTTACATTTATATAAGTTTAAAGAGAGGCCATCAATTCCCCACTAATTAACAAGCATAAATATGAAATAATACAATAGGTTCCATGGAAAATATTTTGCGTAGTCTGCATTTCGGAGTAATCTACAAGGGGAAACGATTTTCTTTATGCTATTATTTGAAATCAGATAACGAATCGAAGTTAAATGCGGGTTATAGTATATGCCTGTTTATCAGTTCAAAAATAAATGTTATATGGGTACCTGGTACATATTAAATTGACAATGAATTATCCCTATTCTCATGAAGCCATATATTCGTCCAAAAAAAAAACCGTATACCTTCCCCTAAATTAGTATCGAACAGTGAATTAGTGGAACAGTATAACCATTAAGACGGTCGTTAATATTTACAAAACATAATTAACATATACAGATAATTGCACGTAAGTTATAATATTATAATATTATAGTTTCTCAGTATGGGCATGATAACATTATTTTTAATTTGCGATCAAATTGTACACTATTTGCCATAATAAAACTACGAATCGATCAAATTAATTTAAATAATATAATAATGTGTCCAGTACTTTGAATCCGGTAAGATCATAGACGGACATTCGAGAGGCCACGGAGGCCTTGACCCTCTCCAAAATCATCAATAGTCGCTCTTAAAATGTATATTTTAAATAATAATCCAGCCTTAATACAATATATTTTATGGATATTCTAAGCCCCTCCCCCTACTCCAAGTTATCAAATCTTCAACTGTATGGTCAAAACTTAACTACTCAAGAGCGATCGGCACGAATTCGTCTGAAATAGTAAGTCGTAAACAATGGTGTGTCGTTTCTACAGATCATTCGCTATAACAATGTACGGATTGGGTTCTCGATAAGATCCGTCTAGATGCTGGTATACTCAGAAACGATACAATGTGCTGAACGGTGAAAAGACCGAAAAAAAATAAAAAATTATACCTTAGAGGTAAAAAATATATGCATTTATCTGGCGTTATTGTACAATATAATGGGTACCTACGTATGTACATACCTACAGTCGAAAAGTAAATATGTTCGGTGTCGAGTTAGACATATTTTAAAATTTAAATTTCCAATATATTTCAAACACTTTGGATTCCAATATGTGTACACGGCACCGTATTAAACATATTCAGTAGTTTGTTAATTTTAGTAAAGTGTTTTCCGCTTATCAAATGATATACATACTATAGACGATGTGTATACATATATGTATACAAAAGACGATAACTATTCTACATCTGATTTTTAATAGTTTTTTCACCGATTAATTATCAATTAATATTGTCATACCATTATTATAGTCTTGTTATCGGTTTGAATTTAACAAAATAACTATAAATTTTAATCACAATCAGATTCTTAATCATCGTAAATTTATGCTTAAACTTTAAATTTGTATCATAGTTATTATATTAACTGTACTTAATGCCTTGCCTTTGGGCGTGTATTTCAAATAAAATAAGTCTACACCTACCTTAAAATATTTCGTTGGTTGTTATGATATTTGTCTAGATTCTCAAAAGTTTTCCTAAAAATATGCATTAACTGCATACAATTGCATCACCAGAAATTGAGACCAATTTACGCCACTGGTCATCGGACGACATATCGCACCTCGTCATATCGATTAATTTACCAATGCAATACCTTGTTCAGTAATTACTAATTACTCATACCTGGAAAGTAATATAATTGTTTTGCTAAGTACGACAATAATATTGGATAGCACGAAAATTGATGTATAAGAATACCGTAAGAAAATATAAGTACTTCGATATAATGATGCCAAAAATAGGGAACTATCCGATGTCGATGGCTCGGTTGATATGACTGGATTACATTACAGTAAAATCTATTCTCGCACATATAATACAGAAATGGGCTATCGTTTGTGTGTCGATCGCCGTACGATAATATTGTACTTTTATGGTTATCGGTCTGTGTATGAGTACATAATATAATAGACTGATAATAATACTTTGCAGCGGAGCAGAGTATAAAATTACCGAATTGATACGCAGATAATCCGATAGAACTATAAAACCTAAGTCTTGATATCGAAAGCAAATTGGAAAATGTATGTAATTATATTATACTGGCTGTCCCGTTCAGGGTAGCCCGGGTCACTTTTTTTGTTGGATCAGATATATTTTAATATAGATACAAATTAATAACTAGTGTAAAAATATAGCTGTATTACCCTCGACTTTGTCTATGATTCCGCCCGAATGCAGTTTACATGTATGTACAGTTTAGTGTGTATGACGCGGTGTGTATATCCCTATTTTGGTCCGAATTCGAGTCTATCGGGAACCTGTTATCGAAAAGCTTATCGACATTATTCAATTAATGGGCGTTCGTTGTAAAACTCTCCGGGATTTTCCCGGGAATACGGCATTTTGGACTTCAAGTCACCCCCTTTACTCCCTCCTTTATTATGAAACATTTTGACTTTCTGGGAATATCACCTCATTCGCCTCTCTTGCCATTTTAAAGCATGTCCCGCACGGCTTTTCCCGTGTTAGTATTGAATCAAAACATTTATTTTTAGATTTTTTAAAATGTGGCTCCCCATGACTCCCCGTTTTTGCCCCCCATCCTTATCAAAGTTAAACGCTATTATCCGTTAAATAAAAATGTAGTTAACACATAATAGTGTAAATAATAATAATAATATGTAACAGCAATAGTAATAGTATCAATAATAATAGTTTATTTTTACCCATGACAACCAATAATTATCATCCTAGTCGCTAAGATAACCTAAAATCAACAAATAAAATTTAATTTTTGGTCCAAAAATACCAAAAACACTGTGTCAGTTATCTTTTAGGGGTTAGATTTTCAAAAATCATTCCATAGTGGATGCCTATAGTATAAAAAGTATCTACTGTGAATACTTGAAATTTCTAAACCCAGAGATTTAGGCTGTGCGTTAATTCTCTGTAGGTCAATTAATCAGAACAAATCCGCTTATAGCCTATAAGTATTATTTAATAAATAGAAATCAAAATGGAATATGTATGTAAAAGAAAATATCATGTTAAAAAATGAGTTCCGACATTTCAACGTCAACTAATAGCGTGGGGACAATTAACAGAAGTTCACTAAAATATTCAACTATCATTATTAAAGGTACCTATTGAAAACCGTAATTATTTCACCGTATACATATAAAACAACTTGATATTGAATGCATGACATATTTGTTTATGCCATGTAAAAAGACAATTTGTGATAAATTTAAAATATTGTCAAATCATCACACACCTAAACAATGAATATTTCATGAGTTATTTAATACAATAATTTGCTCTCTTGATAAAGGCATTCATTTTAATGAACTAATATAAAACAATTGTATGGCTACCAAGGTTCAGATTTACTCGAATAGAATCGGATACCTATACAGATAATTAATTTAAATAGTTTTTCTAAACAACTAAATTTTTAATAATTCATATTTTTAAAAACGCGTTGCCAATTGATATGACCTCAAAAATACAATATTGTTGTTTGTTAATTTTATAATAAGTTAGTTTTGTGTTAGATACCTTTAAACCCACTTTTTTAAAACACTATTTGTTTGTTTTACTGTTTTCACCGCAGAAATCATCAGTAAGGTTTCTATACCTATAACGTTATCATTTAATAATATATATATATTCGTTTTTAAAGATTAAATTATTGTGCGAAGGTCACAACATAATTTATTATATTAAACAACACACTAGGTACCGCATATGTTCGTTAGCAATATTGTTTTTGGTTTTATCTCTTGAGTATGAACGTCGTCGTCGCCGCTCGCCGTATCTATTATGTATATTATAAAAGCGACACGGGTTTGGACAAAATTGCTCGTGCTACGACAAATTTACTCTATTCGGGTTAATTGGATCCGAGCCAAAACAGAAGTTTTATGTACTTTCGAAATTCGTCCGAGCAATATAATTATATAGATTTTTTTTTTCTTTTTTAATTATTCGCCATTTTCTATCTCCTTATTGCGTTAAATGTTATCTACGTCAAATAGATTTTGGCGTAAACTGAAATACTGTACTGCATCATTGTACACACATAAAACTATCAAAAGCAAGGTAAATAGACCAAAAATAAATTAGAAACATGAAACCATAAATTGATGACACACACACCGCGCTTTTACCGATAGCCATGTACAATGAATAAATAAATAAACGTAATTCTAAGTAATGTAATATATATATATATGTGAAATCGAGTATACCATACTCTATAATCTATATAATAATCTGGGCTTCAATCCTTTCTACATAATTCCTGGTTTATTAATGTTATGTATAGGACTCTATATGAAAAACAATCGAATTTAATCAATTATTTTTATTTTATAAAATATTTTGATCTTTTAACCTAGTGGTTCCTAAACTTTTTGCCATTGCGGCACATTATTATTATTTAATATAAGTCACACCACACAATGGATAAATATTATAAACTTTCTAAAATATAAGTGATTTAGGACCGGATTTATTTCCCATCTTTGCCTATTAACGAATATGATTGTGTGCGAAATCCTTTTGCAATAACATCAAATACAATATCCCATTTAGAATTAGTTGGACAAGAGCAACTTTTAGAACTTCAATCTGATCGTTCATTGAATTTGAAATTTAATGAACTTAGACTCTTCCAGTTTTAGAATCTTATTGAAATAGAGTATTTGATAATTACATAAATAGCAATAAACACGCTATTATCATTTTCTACAACATGCCTCTGCGAACTTAGGTTTTCCGCTCTAGCCAATATCAAAATTAAAACACGTGAACAACTTTTAACAGTTAAACAAGAAATGCGAATTTGTTTATCGTCGATCTCTCCGCGAATTGAATTATTGTGCAAGCAGCACTAAGCACACGTTTCGTACTAAAATTTGGAGATATGATAATAAATCAATATTATTTTATTTGTACTCGTAATTAATTTTATTCTATTATATTTTATATTTCCAAAAATTGTTTTTAATACAATTGTGTGATTATTTTAATGGTGTTTTAATAGAAAATAGTTCAAGTTATCGCGGCACATCTTTCAAATTTCACGATATACTCTTTGGAAAACACTGTTCTAACCGAATTATAATAGGTAGGTATAATACCGAATACGATTTCATTTATTGATCATCAGTTTATCGCTTGAAATTCAATAATCGGCCTACGCTGAAATAATAGGTATTAGTTCCCATATTTCCATAAATTCATATAAATTTCAGAGTTTTTAATTTTTGTTGGGCATTAATAGAATAGTGTTTTTACAAGTTACTTACCTAGCTACTTATCTATTAACTGTCAACAAAATACACGCAATATTATATACGTAAATAAAAATATTCGCAAGTGTTTAACAATTTGTGTTATTTTAAGTATGACTAATTTATACGGAAACAACGCGGAAAGTTGTAGTTCTCGATTAAATCGACTTGTTTGCGTTTCAATCCTGAAATTGCGTTCGAATTAAAAGATCAAAGACAGCAAATTCACTCGCTCGAAAAGATAATGAAAATAAAAGGAGGCAACACTGCGTAATTAACATTTGCATATATGAACATAGGATAAAATAGCAAAGAATATTATGAGCTCATATACATTATTAACAGTATACGTATACCAGCCTTCCGAGTGAACGAGTAGGTAATGACGACCAATCGTCGCTCTTTTTTTTATATATATATGACGTGGTGTGATCATATTATTTTCATATTATCATTTATTCTTGATGAAAACAAACGAAAAGGCCCTTAAAAAGAGTATACCGTTAAAACACCCTGTATGAAATTAATATTAATAGAATACAATATTTATCTACGACTTACGAGACAACATTATAGTCAATCTTTGATAATTTGTTGAATATTTAAGGTATATTTTTTGAAACGCTGATGTGATTGTCATTTGCGGTTATAATTGTATTTGTTTATTTTCTTTTAGCCACTATTAAAACTGGTCGACAATTAAATTATGATAGAAAACAAACAAAATAAAAAAAGAATAGCAAATATTAAATAACGAAACCAGCGTCCAAAATGAAACCGATAATGATTCTAATGACAATTCCAGTATATTTTGCGTTGAGGATGAAAAATAGATTAAGAGGAATATTAAGAGACTCAAAGGAGTAATACAACATTAGACGTTTGCCGTGTAGAGAAGGAAAATCGAAAAGGATAAATCGCAAATACTTTTAGTGAGATGTAGTGTACAGAAAAGGGAATCGTTTAGCCCTTGTTTATAAGCGTGGAAAATGATCGTGAAGTCGATTGTCTGACCACGTTTTAATTTTTTCCAATTGAGATAATAGGAACTATGTTTTTGAATTTAGATACCAAGTTAACCATAATAGACTTGTCCAATGATTGATCCAGAGATTGACTGTGTGACGTCATAATATTGGGGCAAAATCTGTCCAATTTATCTCCAAAATCGTTTGAAAATTAAAAAAAATAATAAATAAAATATTTCGACATTTATGAAATATCAATTTTTTAAGAAAGTTTTTCATTTTTCAAAATTTCCCATTTTTTCTGAAAGACATTAGAGCTTTAATATTTACTTTTTTTTTCTCGACAATTTGGATTCCTCGTATAACAATTAATACTCCATTGTCAGCAAAAACACTTGTAAATTTGAATATTTTTAAGTTGATATCTAGTTCATTTTATTTTATCGGAAATGTCGTTAAAATATACACCTTCTATACAGAACCCTTTAAATACAGGGGCGTGTGACGTCCTCTTAAGAAATAAATTGATTGCATCCTCTGATCGTATTGTAATCTATATGATTGTTGAACCGTCGATTATTTGTTATTTATCTTATAATAATATTACGAGTATATACGCCCCGGAAACTAATAAAACCGGAAACGCGGTCACAGTCGAAGGCGGGATCATACGATATACTGTCCGCGAAATTGCCGTTCATACAAACCATGTACTCGATATAATATTATTATAATACGTTAACGTTTCGATTCAAAATGTTTACTCATAGTCGAGTTCTTCGCGAAAAGTCCGTCCTCGCAGCATGGCAGTGTCGCCGATGACGTTTTATTCGTTTCAGTCAATTTACACTATAAGCGACGATAGCAAATGTGCAGTTCTCTTTAATGTGACTCTAAAATAATACGGATTCGGTCTAAAAAATTTTTTTTCACGCTTCGACGCGACATTTTATTCCATTTCAATCCACGGCCAAATACAAAATAAAAATAACGACTCACATCGCATTTCGCTAAAAGCATTATTGCTATATAGATAACGATTTTTAAATAACATGTTAATTTAAAGGACCTTTTTTCACCGTTTTCAAACATAATCGTTATAAAATATATTATTTTTTATTCAAATTGTTTTCCTATTAAAATTTATCTAAAACGTAAACATATAAAACTACACCCGTTAGCACGAAGCATCACACTAGAATCAGTAGAATCGAATTCTTCACTGATGGTTTATCATTATAGAATATATAATTAAAAAAATAACTACCTAAAACTCTAATGTAACAATAAAAAAAAAAAACCTATACTTATTGAAAAAAAAAATTAATAATAATAAAATGATTAAATTTTATACATCATTAAAAGTGTTGGGTAAAGGCACATCTTAATCTACTCTAAGCCTAATAATATGCCAAAATTCATATTGAAATTCAACCTAATTTTTACATCACTTCAATCCATTTTCAAAAAACAACTTTAATTGTCGAGTTTTACCTCATTTGGTCCAAAAAAATAACCACCAAAAAATACCTTAAATACAGAAAAATATATATGTCACAATACAGAGTACAATGCAATATTCTCTATTTTCGGGGAAAATTCGACCAGAAAAAAAAACGAATCGAGTGTACTTGTAAAGTTGTAACGTTATGGTTTGTGTAAATATTTGTATTGGCCAACGGAACATAGGGAGAAAAAATAAAATACATTTTAAATCGAAAATCATTAAAAATTGCAATCGCCGGTAAATGACGTGACATTAAATTTAATTTTTGTCTTGATACATTCGCCTGTTTCGAAATACCGATCTTACTATATTATGTAACAATAATAATTTAGCCGTCGAAACTTGAGTTTTTTTTTTCTAGAATTTTATTTATATATACCTACGCCCTCTAAATTCCGTCATAAATAAATTAATCGTCAAAGTCAACAGATAAATACTCAACGACCGTTAAAAAAAAAAAATAAATAAATAAATAAACAACAAATGAAAAACGTCCATTATAAAAATAACGCTTTGTTATATTGAAGATGATTACGAGTTCAGGTGTTTTTCCGGGATAAATCCATTCGGTTCATATAATATTTATACATAACAACAAACACGAAAACGGAATATTAATTTATTTTTAAATTCAAACTTTTAAATAAGAAAAAACACATTTATAGCTGCATATTGTGTGAGTTTTTTTTCGTAAAAAGAAAATCAAATTAGAAACTTTTGAGAAAAAAATCATTGCTGCGATGGCCAACTGAAATAATGTGCGTAAAAAACCTATATTACCTATATTTAAGTAGTCGGTACATATATTTTAGTTTATACATTTTATTTCAATATTTGTATGCAAATTCTTACAATATTTTAACTTTTAAGTTGCGTAGGACTCTAAAAACGCGGTTTTATGCAGACGACATTATAGATCATGTTTACGATTATACTTTCCGGATTGTTTTCCGAACATAATCGAAAATACTTTTTGTTTCTAAACTACGTGTAATACATAATATAATTGCAGTAACTGAAACCTGAACGATATTGAAACCATTTTAAGAATATCAATTTTACTTGGTACTAAAAAATAAAATTGTTTTACGGCTCATCCCCCAGCAAGTAGTCCAATTTTGATTTAATTTAATTGACATTTACGCGCTTTCTTTTATGTACGCTACACAAACAATAGTTGTATTTCGTTTGCTGACGTGCCGTTTTAATTTATAAAGAATGTAGGTCAATAACAAGCGGTCCGTAGATACCGATTATAATAATGTACAATATGTACTCAATAGTTACTGACTATAATTACGCAATTACAGAGCATCACGGGAGCTGTCGTCACAAGCGCGTAATAGTATAAGTACGTATATATACGGAAATGGAAGTTTGTTTAACTTTAGTCAGTAAGTCGGACTTTATTCGAAAAACGAGGTCATGATCGTCGTGATAACGGACAGTACTCGTACATAGTTTAATATACAAATACAGTTAGATAACCAGAACAGCGGAAAGACCAGATGACACGGTCAATGTTTGTCCAGTGTTTAAGCGTCTCGAGTTTAAAAGTTTAATAAACCCAAATATTATTGTACGCAATATAGAAACAATAAAATATGATTACAACATAATTATTGTACTCCTCTACAGACTACAAATATTTTTAAACGCGACTGAGGAGTTTGAAAAATCCACGTCCATTACCCAAAAAACATACCGAACGAATATATTTTATTATTAACATATTTTATTCGTAAGTGGGAGCGCGTTGTTTATGACTTGCTATTTTGTTTACGGTTTTTACACGTGTACATGAAATAATCAAAATACTTTGGCGTTTACGAATACATACTCAAGATGAAAACGATTTCGTATAGGTGATGTGTGGTTTTTTTTTTTTTTTGTTCTTAAGCTTCTAAATTTTATTCGAAAAACGCGTTATGCCCAAAATCGCTAAAAATCACAATGTAAAAATGAAGAATGTCGCCGATTCGAGAATCGTGGTATAAAACGGTTTTTGTGAGAAAGGGTGAACCCTTCAAGTCCGAAATCATAGTTTTTCAATAAACCAAAAAAAAGTGCCCAACATAAAAATATTCAAGTTTCATATTGAATATAATTATTGTAAGTTATTATTATTACGGTTTTAAGTTTTTTTATAGTTTACATGGATTTGTGCCAAATGACACTTATTTTCTGAAAATTTACATGTGACTTGTGCACCCAAAAATACTATAATGTTTCAATTGTAATTTCGAATAAAATAATTATTAAAATGGTATTTAATTTATTATAAAAGAACAAAAGACAAAACAAATTTTTCTATTTTAAATATTTACTATGATATTCCTTTTTATTATATCATAATAAATTATTAATAAACTTAACAAAATGTTTAAACTTTTTAAATTTGTAATATAAAATTACAAAAAATAATATTATATACTTTCTATAACAGTTTAAAAGTATTTAAATAACATACTTAGTACTTTTAATATATAATAGATTAAAACAGGCACGTAAACAAAAAAAAAATTCGGGGGTCACACAAATTTACAACAATAAATACTACCGATATTTTCAATATTTATAAAAAAATATTACATTTATATAAATAAATTACACAACTTTTAATTGTTGGGGGAGGGGGAGGGGTAGAAGAAAGTACCTAGGTATGCAATATTATGTTTTGTATTTTTAAAATTGCAAATTTAAAAAAAAAAAATGAATACTTTGTTGAGTTTATTAATAATTTATTATGATATAATAAAAAGGAATGTTATAGTAAATTAAATATTAATAATTAATACAATTTGTTTTGTTTTTTGTTTATTAATAATAAATTATATACATCTCTAATAATTATTTTATTAAAAATTCAAAAAAAAGGTTATAGTATTTTTGGTGCACAGAAGCAGAAGTCACGTGTAAATTTTCAGAAAATAAGTGTCACTTGACACAAGTCTATATTAAGTATAAAAAAAAATCCTTTTTACTTAAACAAATTTAAAACCGCAATAATAATAACACACATTTATCACACAACATGTTTTTAGACTTGATCGTTCCTCACTAAACAACTTATTCCTGTTATAACTTGAATGAAAACGCACATGAAAGTACAATGATACCAAACGATTATACGTATATTCCAGTGTGACCAATTCATGTGGCATACAATGTCCTACAAAATGGACTAGACACTTAAAAATGATCAAAAATGGAAAAATTAAAATGATATATGCATTGCTTTTCAAAGCTTGCTGAACAATGCTCGTTTGCTTACAAATTCGTTTTATATATTTTCGAATGAAATCATTAAATCGTATTTTTCATTTTTAAGTAATTCTCTTGTTTTTTTTTTTTTTTTTTTTTTTTTTTTTAGAATATTTTGGGGTCATGTGGGGTTTTGGATTTAAAATGTTTTGAAATCGTATTTTAAGATTTGTACACGCCAGCAAGGTTTTCATGTAACAAAAACTATTAAATATTTAGTACTCGTATTATACTATCAGCAAAGTTGAGCATTGACGCGTTGAAAGTTAAAATTAAGTTAAAAATTTATGTTAATATCAATCAAGTTAACAACCGAATTACTTTTAATTCGTTAACTTTTAATTTAAATAAGTTAACATGTACTTAACGTGCCAAATTAATTTTGTGCATTTTAAGTTATGTTAAATTTTAGTCCAACCCAAACTTCCATAATTCTATATTTAATTTTTTTATTTGTTAAATCTCCGATTTTAATCAAATTCCAAGAAATATTTTCGATTTTTAGAAATACATAAAGTTAAGTAAAGGAAAATAATAACTATTTTAAAATCGGATCCTTCCATCAATTTTACTTTCTTTTTTTTTTGTAAAATAACGTTTTATTTCGTGTATCTATAGTCTACATTTGATCTCCTAAGATCTCCCTTTGAGCTTAAAAAAAACATTAGCTGTAGAATCACTAGAATGCAATCATCTAACTCGGGGGTTTCCAACTCAATTTATTTCTGTTTGAATCGGCCTGCCATGCATGGGCATCATTTCAGTTTTCTTTTCAGGTGTGCGAGGTTTCAAGCAGGCCATTTTGAAATTTCACCAAACCATATAATAATAGATATACATTATATACTATAACATTATTTGCTTTTAATTATTCCTTTGACAATGGACTGTATCAACATAAAAAATAAATATTAATTTAAAAACTAAAATATAATAAGTAATTGATAACTTCAGCTGTGAAAACCAATAAGTAATGCATAAAATAAACAAATATAAATTCAGCATAAAAAAAAAATAAAAAATAAATAGCACTAAGCTCTTAATATTTGCATTTATAAATTGTTATTTATATTCAATATCTAAACTATTTTACAGGCAAGACGCTTTACAAAAGAAAAAAAAATGTATTATATTTCAAAGAAGCGGATACCAATGATTTTTAAGTCAAGCTTATAAGTTTACCCATTAGCTAAGACTCCAATAAGTGGTTCAGTATGATAAAGTTTATAGAATATAAATAATATACTGTTAATTTTGATGATGCATATCAGGATATTAAATTTGTTTACTAAGTATTAAAATCCAAATAAGTTGTAATCTCGATCGACAGCAAAATAAAAATTGTATTAATATATATAATAACACAATTTAATTTTAACTATATAAATAATGGTGCAATATTTCTGCAAGCCAATTGGGACTATATTAAAAGTAAGAGGTTCAATCACACACCCTACCCATCACTCATAACACCCCTACTCGGGGGGTACAAGTAGACTCATGTAGGGGAGAATTATATATTTTTACGTTCTATCCCGCAGCGAAACGCTGGATAAAACCGAAAAATTTTGGCCTCTCTGATTTGGCAACTTTTTTAAAAATATTTTAAAAGATTGTATTACGATCTAAGAAAAAATATTTTTAAAAAATCGGTCAAATCAAAGAAGCCAAATTGTTCGGTTTTATGCGGCTTTTTTCTGCTATAAAAGCGGCCAAACCAGAAAGGCCAAATTTGTCAGTTTTATGCAGCGTTCTTCTGCTCAAAAAGAGGCCAAATTTTCCGGTTTCGTGAGACGTTTTGCTGCGGGACAGAACACACAAATATATATTACTTAGGAGGCTTATGTTATTTACAAACCAAGGCCATAAGGAATATTTGGCAAGATTCGGGTAAATCTGTATATGCGAGTATCTAAAATAGTGAACTCTCCGTAAAATTTTAAGAACCTGACGCCTATGCCCCTGCTATCAACCTATATTATGTCAGTTTATTATTTTTTTTATTTTGATACTCTTGCCACGACGTGACGAAGCGTATCGGCTGCCCGTAAAAAAAGGTCGGGGGCCAGTTTTGATTGCTTATAAAAAAAGGAAAATTTTATTTATAACTAAATTAATATTAACTTAATTTTGGTATCAACCTTTGATTCAACTTAATTTTGGCCGTATTAACTTGACTTACCGAGTTAAAAAAATAATAATAATAATGTCAGCTCGCCCGGCTTTGATTATCAGGCAATATTGTAATGTCAAAGCCCAGATAAAGAGTGGCTCATTTCGTATTCATTTCATAATATGTATTTTCGAACGAGAACAAGGAATTTTATTTTGAATTTGTCGACGTCGATTTTAAAGCACGCGGATTTGATTTTTCATTAAATTGTATACATAGATGCGTTCGCGATTATTTTTAATGCTCGGAACAATTTTTTTTTTTTTTATTTTAAGGCATTTTCGGGGTTTCGTGAGACATTATATACATACGTTTCCCTAACAGTGTACGACAATAATCGCATCGCGGTCCCGAACGAAATTCTCCTATAAACGCAATGTTCAATTACCTTTAGCCTATATACGAGTATATAAATATAAATATATATATATATATATATATGTATATAACATCTAGTCTGTAACGGCACTGCGGTATTGTATATTTTATTACGCTAGTGTTGCGTTGTACGTAAATATCGTATTGTACGTATAATATCGTATACCTGTTTATAATATATATGTATATATATATACAGGGGCAGTTTTAGACGGAGGATTTAGGCGTCCGGCGATATTAATTGTGCGGCATAAATTCCGTAAATCGCCTTTGGATCGTCGTGGTCGTCGTCGCCGCCCGATATAAAACCCGGCCGAAACGCCGTCACGGCCGTCACGGCGGCAATAATAAATGTTATAAATTTATAATACGCGGCGCGTACCGTCCGCCCGCTGTACCGCGCGCGCGTACGAAACGGCGAAAATTCCGGGGCGAAAAAAAAAAGAGATGGTGGGGGGAGGGGGTAACGGCGCGCTCGTTTTTTTCCGCGTTTTTTCTTCTGTTCTCCCCCCGCCCCCGCGTCTCGCGTACGGTTTATAAATCGCGACGGGCGATTTACGACGCGGTGCCGGCGCTGTTTACCTATCGCGCGCGCGGCGTATATTCTAATCGAATAACCGTGTTTGTCGAATCCGAGACCGCCCGTGTACGCGCCCGTGCGTGTGCGTGTTTCGGCGGCGGAGAACGCGGTCACGCGAACCCGGCCGGCCGCGCGGCAATAACACCGCAGCGTTATGCCGTCCGCGTCCGTGACCGCGGACGCGCGGAACATTACGGCGCGCGTGTCCGCTGCAGCGACGGCGGTGCCGCCGCAGACGGCCAGGCGGCGGGTCGCGCGGTCGGACGCGGCGATTTTCGGCCCGCTCGGAGACTGTATTGTTACGGTATTATGATTGCGTGACACGCGAATATGTCCGGCGGTCGGGGCGAAAACGCGGTTTCCGTTGTTTTCCGACGTTAACGCGTGCCGCAGCAGGTCGCGCGCGTATGCCGCCGGTTCAGCTGTACAACGCGACTGTGTGACTTTTTTTTTTTTTTTTTAGGCTATGAGTTTAGCGTGGAATGTGTCGGTTTCGCAAAGATATTCGCGTGGTTCGTTTTACGCGAACCCCTTTTTCCACCGGGAACATTACTCGGATAATCGAGTATAGCGCCTTTTCTGAAGGGAAATGTTCTCCGGGTGGTAGTTTTCGGACGTCATATTTTGATTTTCCCAAGAGTTTTCCCGATAAATGAGAAAAACGGAGAAAAAAAAAGTGGAAAACGGGAAAATGTACACAATGTAGACGTGTTATTAAAACAATATTACGGGTTTTTTTTTTTTTTTTGTCCTATGAACAACTTTTCTAACAGCAATTCTCTCTCCGAGTTATAATGATAACACTTTTTCTGAAAGAAAATCTGACTGGGGTGGTAGAATTGACTATTCTTAAAAAAAAAAAATTTTGAAAACGGTTTTAAAATGTATTTTCGAAGAAAATGTTATGTATGCTCAATAATAATGTAATATAATATTTTCTCGAAATCCCGTGTCGGAATCGCAATGTGTGGATCCCAAAAAAGATGACACATTCATATATTCAAGTTTATTTAATTTTTAATATTTTGTAGTTTTATTTACTTAAAATAAATGTTAGATTCTAAGCGGAGCGAGGAATGTATTGATTTTACAATGATTTTTACTTTTTTTTCCTTTGACAACTTTTTTACCAGAAATATTACTCCGATATTCAAGTGTAACACTTTTTCTGAGTGTAAATCTTACTGGGATGGTACTTTAGAGAGGTAATTTTCTCAGGGATTTTCATAATAAAAGAAAAAACCCGAGAAAGAATGTAGGAAAACCGAGTAAAATATACGAAATATATTATTTTCAAATCGTAAATATTACTGTTTTTTAGAACGTTTATAACCGAACTTCGCTCAAAATCGTTTTTCTTTAGCAAAGACCAATCGTTGCGTACCGAAATACAATAAATTACCCTCTATATTCTACCTTCCCGACTTCTCACCTACAACAGAAGCCCACCCGTCGCGCGCAGTATGTCCGTATCATTTTTCCTCATAATGTTATACACAATTAATTGACGGTTTTGAAATTGAAGTGAGGGCCGCAAAAAAATTATGTACCGCGGGTCGACAACCCTGCTCTAACTGGTCGAAAAAAGTTATGCGTATAATGTCAAAATGATCTGTTTTGATGTTGAAATTGAAAACAATTCAATTGTTCCGAGGTTCAAGACGAATAACACAATATTCGATCAATCGAATCTACCAACGGTGTTAATGTTCGACAGAGGTGCACACATCGCCATCAGAATCGCGTTTCGTTCGCAAATCCTCTACGTTTTCGCGAGTTCCCGCCTACGCCGCGACGGCCCGCCCGCCGTTGTTTGATTTTTTTGTTATTCTCGTTCGTAAATTTAGAATCTAATTCCATCGATCCCGCGGGACACGCGCGAATCGGACGAGAGATGGCCCGGCGGTAATTCCGCGTGTATGCGTCGCGTGTCCGTATATTTGTCCGGGGATACGTCCGGAGATATTGACGAGAGACGGTGACGGGCGGGCAAAGTCGCGCGCACGCGGTCCAAAAAGCTTTTACACAAAAGTACATTCCATATAATATTGTATAATACGCGTATGGGGATAAAAGTCCGGCGCCGGTTTGACGTGGTCGTCTCGCGAAAAGGGGGAAAAAAAACCCCTCCGCCTCCGGCGGGAAAGGCGAAGACGGGAGTCGGTGGAAATCCGGGCGGCGCGGGCGGCGGCGGACGATGTAGGAGTCGCCGGCGGTGGGTCGTCGTGTGTGTACAGTGCGGGGCGCGGTGCGCGGGGCATCGGATCCGACAATAAACGAAATTGATATCTGCTCGCCCGCGACAGTTGATAAGTAGCGCCGCCGGGACACCGTCCGCCGCCGCGGCGGAAAATCCAAAAATACTCGGCGTCTCTTGCCGAACGGCGAGCGCGCGCACGCAGCTGCCGCCCGGCGACGGAAAAAACGGCTTTTATTACTATCGCGTCGTCGTGGTCGTTCCTCCGTCCCCTCCCCCCCCCAATCACCCTCATCATACTCGCCGTAACCCGTGCGCGCATGTCGTATATTATAATACAATATAATATAATAATGCGATATAGTACATGTTATTATTGGTCGTCAATATGGTAACAATTCGGGCAATCAGACGGCTAAAATATCGACTGTGTACCGACTGGCTGCAATAATATCTTGATTGGGGGTGCCTATATCGTTAGAAAGCCGAACACGCTTCGCTCCGCGGGTCGGCCGCTGTTGTCGGTGGGACAGTTCGAAAGTTATAGAATCCATCGGGATTTTTCGGTTTACACAGTAATGTACTGTGTGCGAAAGAACCGAGCAGAGGAATAAAGTTGCGAATAATTAGTCGTGTTTTCCTCCTAAAACTGTTGCCGTAAGGTATAAAAATGGAAAAAACAAAAAAGTACTTATGGGGGGCGAACTGTTAAAAATGTCGATAAATTGTTTCGAGCGAAATACTATCAACCGAAAATGTCGCGTCTGCTAGGGTGCTGATTTCGAAAAATGTACAGTGTTTTCAGAAAATGACGACAACGCCCGAGTGTATTTTTCATTTAATTTTTAAAATTCCTATACGTTAAATCTAATATAGTATATCAAAGAAAAAAAAAGAGTCGATACAACTGGTGGGGAGGTCACGGCTTTAGGAGAGAATTCGGAAAATGGACGGCTAGATAATCCCGGAAAATAATCGTATGGACTGTAAAATTCCGAAATGTAAATTTACGGATAAGAAAACGGCGGACTGTAAAAATGCGGACTATGAAATACTGTAAATGTCCGGACTGTAATCTGCCGAAAAAAAATCTTCGCTCAGCATAGTAAAAGGTCATCGATAACAATATAGGCTTTTGTTTAGACTACAAAAACCATAAAAGCAATAAATATAATACTTGGAAAAAATTCAATATTCGATATTATTTTTTTCCAGTTCCAAACCATTTTCGTTCATTATCACCTTTAGCCGTTCCAATTGAATAATTTCTAATATTGACAAAATTTGATATTCCTTGCTGTCGAGATAATCCTCGATCAACTATACTGTAGGCAAAAATTGTATACTATGTGGTTCGTAATTTTTTATACTCCCGTAACGTCATTAATTACCTTTCTCTACACATACCCCACCTCCAAAATAATCGCAGCCACCGACATCAATACCGCCCCGAAATAACTTATTTTCATTTGCATTATATATTCAATATAAAATTGAGCGTATAAAGTACCTTTATGCCGTACAATTTAATGTTCCCGATCGGTGTATTTTGTTTTTTTTTGTATAATACCCGTTAAAATCGAATCGTAATTAACGACTGTTGGCTTTTTGTATGGAATTGTCCGCTATTAATTACCCCAAGCAAGCGAAGAAAAATCGCGTGGCTGTTCTTGCGACTTACTCAGTGGGGCAGTGGTGAATTTACGGCGGATCCAAGTGGTCTGGATCCCCCTCAAACACCGATATAACTTCAATAATAAAACCTTTTAAAAAAGAGGCATCTATTAATCTACCTTTGAAATACATATGATTTTTTATGACTCCTCCCAAAAAAAAGTTAAAATCTGCCACTGCATCTATCGTCGTATTATTATAGTCAGGCGTGAAAAACGATCGCCGTGTTAATATGTTTTCAATTAGAGAACGTCGTTAATACGATATTAATATTTTCAGGTGTCGACCGATTTGAATGCATTACTCGTAACCTCGTAAGTTAACAAAAAAAAATGCATAGATATTTTCGAATTGTCGCAACCAATGACTTACGACTCGATTTACAATGAAATCATCGCCATCGTCACCTATAGTGGCATGCGTATTTTTCTCAAATCCTGAATCATTGGCCGTGGGAATTGAAATAAAAAATATCTTTTAAAAAAAAAACAAAACAATAATAGTATTCCTTAGGAATGGCTCGATACCCGAGTAGACGACGTCCTACTATCAAAAGCTCTCTGAGCCCCAGACGGTCTGTGCTTTTCTAGAAGTTGAAAAAAAAGTCTCAAAAACAATAGACGACTTACAATTTATAAAATATTTGAATAAATAAAAAGAACGTTATGAACGCTCGGTTATCTCGCGGTAACGGTCCAACGGATCTTTTAATATAACGCGTTCTTTATTTATGAAAGTTTTTACTTCGTGTAAACCTGCCTAACTAAAATCATTTTAAAAGCAAAAATTTGAATTCAAAATGTCCACAGTCGATTTCTATGAAAGGCATAACAAAGTCCATATAAAAAAACATTTTACGGAAGCTCGTCATAGTATATTTTTCTCAATATTCACCTATTTGTGCATTATTTATGTGAACTCGAACAGAATGTAATCGCAAAACGTTATGATGGGTTGTCAAAAAAAATACTGACAATTCGTTTGCGGTCGCAACAGATTTTAGATAGAATCCTGCAAATAATGACGTTATCGTTTTGATTGAGTTCAGAAATTCGACCACTTCGGATATAAGATTTTTTCTAGTTTAGTTTGTTCGATAATTTTGATTTCTATATGAAATTTAGATAAAAAAAAAAAATCGTAAACCACTGAAATTTTAATGTTTTCTACATCATCGCTACATAATTATAAGTATCAGTAAGTAAGCCATTGTTGTAGGTGGACAATCAGGGAAATATAGAATGATTTAGTTTATGTACTGAAATAAACAACGATAAATCATTTATATACAAAAGTAATTCTAAGCCAAGCTTAGTTAACTAATAAGTTTCCAGATAATATTCGTGATTTTCCTTATTTGTACCCAAAGTAACCCAAAAATCAGAAACATCTTTAAGCATCAGCTAGACACACAACTGCTTTATTTTAATGACAAGAGAGCATTTTCTCACAGCTTCTTCACTACACTCAAAATCTAAAAAAAAAATCAACTTAACCGCTAGAGAAATTACTCAAAAATGTTCCAAACGTCAATCGCTGAGTTGCTATTATTTCTCGCAATTACACGTACGACTGTTTTGTCCAGAGCTGAAGACCAACCGACCCGATCCTTATAACAAACTGAAAATCAAAGGACATGAAATATTATATTATCAATACAATAGAAAATAATGAACACGTGTTTCCCGCGCATTATCGCAAACACTCGTCGCGCTTCACCGAATTGCGCGCGTAAATAATTACAGCATTCGATTATGAGTGCAAGAACTCGCAATTAAAATTTAAAACGATTTACGCTGTTTTGTTTTCGAAACGGTAATATAATAGGTACCTACATACAGCGGCCGGGAATGTCAAAAACCTTTAAAATACTTAACGTACCTAGAACAGGTATTATTACGTGTTACGTGTTCAACAGGTATTGTTACAATATAATTATAATAATACATTGATGAACGAAAATTAACGAGCAAAAAAGCGTTAGCTGGAAAATGACTTAAAAAAAACCATAATAATATTTACGCAGTAACGATAAATTTAATTGATTGGATTGCTTCGCAATAAAAAGAAATCTTAAAATTTATTTTTCCTTTTTTTTTAAAAAAAAATACTCAAAACGAAAAGATGAAGGTAAGAAAGTTTTACTAAGATGTGTTTATTTTTTATTTCAAACGCTATTTTCATTAGGAAAATGTTTCAAATTATTAATGATGCGGATTTTTGCAACCGACAACAAATGTCGATATTACGATTTTATATTTGTTGATGGTACCTTGGCTATAAGGGAAATAAACTCGGCTAAAATTATTCCTCTAATAATCATTTTTTGGTTGCGATAATTTATCTTTTCTTTTAGTATATATAAAATAAATGTCCCCTATATCCTACACCGCATTTCTTTCATCCTACAACAATGTAGACCTACCAATATTGTGGTGCGAAGTATATCCGGTTTTTTATTTTATAAAATTGTCAAACAACGTCGACTAACTATAAGAATGTGTTATGTTATCGTAATCATTATTAAATTATTATCTTTTCTACTACCCCGCACCTGTTTATTTACTAATTCTGTATTATTTTTTTTTTCAATGTGACTCGATATAGGCAATTTATAGATAGATATGTTCGTTCGTGACTACTGGATTTTTCTACACGCACGATGCCTTTCGATTGTATTTTGTTTAGAATTCCTTTTTCGACGTTCTAATATTATCTATTATTTCAATAAAGAAATGATAATAATAATAGTATGTATATTGTATGTAAATATCATAAGTAATATTTTCATAGCCACCAATTATTTTTAAATTAATGTTTTACAACAAAAAAAATGTTGATACTGTTCACGGATAAGCCACTGTTTTATGTGATGGGTAGTTAAAAATGCAGAATATATATTTATTGTAAATACTGTACACAATGATAAATCTTTGTAAATAAATTTTAATACAATTTTCAATTTAATAAATTTAAAAAAACGTTTCTGAACTGAATTGTTTTTCCCCATAATCAACAAACATAAAAACCTATGTATCGATATTTATCGTTAGTAGTTTAAATTTTATAGAAAAACCGTGTGGAATCAAAGAACTTTTTTAAATAATTTGACCCCGTCTAAAACTCCGTATCCTTTAAAGTACAATTTTAATATTGCCGAAAATTTGAAGCGTTACTAAAAAACTTATATATTTCAAATAAAATAACACCAAACAGAAATTCCAGATATTTTGAGTACTGTGCGGAGCATTTGCCAAATCAAAAAAGTGTTTAAAAAAATAAAAAGCAATTTTTACGCGAAATTGTTCAATCAAAGTAACATCAGGCGAAAAATTTGCATCTTTAAATGTATAGCGGGAAAAAATCGGAGTAGTTTTATTAACCGAAAAAGTGTTTTCTGAGAAAAAAAAACACGCATCTTAATAAAACTTATAGCTTCTTCGCTACACTTAGAACCTAAAATAATAACGTAATCGAGTGAAAGAGATTTCGAACGAGTGAAAAAAATCGACGAACAAATTAAATTATGAATTCGTAAATCGATGTAATATTATATAATAGTATGATGTTTTTGGCACAGAATATTGATACGCATTTATTCGAGTGTGCCGTTTACGGACGAATTACCGCCCGCGTATTCGACACGATTGTTATCAAAGTTCAATTTTTGGACGATTCTGATCGTAGCGATGAGGAATGTATTGGTTTTACTATGATGTGCGAGAGTGTTTTTTTTTTTCTGTCTGTTAATAATTATTCAATCGAAAATCTTCCTCCAATCATAAATTTTAATGTAAAACATAATATAATATAGCATTTTGGCCAGAGAAAAATAAAATGCATCTAATATTCATCAATCACCATAACTATAATATTTTAAACAGTTGGACTTTGGCAGTGTCTCCAACATATTTAAATGCTATAAATATTATTATTTTTAGCGATATACCGCCGATACGATTTTTGCTATATGCAGAAATATAATCGGTAACGATGACGATACTTTTAGATTAATTGAAATTTCCGGTTGAACTGTTTTTTTTTTCTTTTAAGTACCTACTTAATATAGGTGGGAAGTATAATCATTTATTTTTAAAATAATCCTCTCTTCAAGCTGCGTGGTGTTTATATTATATTATATAATTCATATTTAATCCTATTTTCAGATCGGTAAAAGATTTAATTCGGTTTCTTTCTTTTGAACAATAACTTATACTGTCCCGTGTTCATCTGTTTATACTGATAACGGAATAATAATAATAATAATCGTAGTACGAAATAATAGAAATATAGGGAGCATACAATTATCGTACGCTCTCTATATTTCGCACTTTTGTTTTAGTGTTCAATTGTATTGTTCCAACATCTATTATATACCTAGTAATAAATATTTTAACTTTTTCGGTATTATGATACTAATCCATTTTCTCGTTTTATTAAAAGGACGTCGACGCAGTTGCATCTAAGGATGACAATAAAACATTGATACTTTCGAAAAATCGGTGTTTGAAGCTAAAAATTATTGATGATAAACATCGATGATTTAATTTCGATATTTTGCATCGATGTTATAGCTTTATCAATGTTTTAATTCGATGATGCTAGTCTTCGACTTGCACGGGTATTCTTACACACAATCGGTCAAATTATGATTCCTAGAGGCCGAATGTCTTTACTTTATGTTTGGGGTTTGAGCATTGGGTAATAAGCTCTGAATGTCTTTTTAATATACCCGTGGAAAAGAGAAATTATTTTTTCTTTATTTCGAATTGGCGATGTTTTTCTAAAAACGTTGATATTTTCTCAAATACATCGATGTTTTTAAAATCGATTTTTATTTCGCCGTTCGATATTCCCAGCATCGATAATTTGAAAGAGACACATCGATATATCAATACATCGATGTTCATAAAAAAATTGTCATCCCTAGTTACATCTGTCGTCACAGCTTTTATCAATAACGAGCAAAATTGCCAAGATCTAATATTACGGTGCGATTTTTCCAGAAAGCTGACATATTCCATGTTTTATTGCTATACAAATTGACACGAGTAAAGCCATACGAAAAATCAGGTAAATAATGAATATGGCTATATTAATAACACTACCTAATATGCAATTCATTTTCAATCAAGTAAAATATTTATTGACAATTAATTGCTGCTAATAAAAAGTATTTGGTTCGGACAAGTAAATTATTGAATAGGTAAACTATATCGATAACTAATTGGTTTTTGGTTACCGACTGGTTCCATTGTAAGATAGGTATATAATATTATAATTTAAAATGTACGATTGTTTCTGGTAGTTTTTTGCCGGATTTTCTCCGACAATAAAAACTATTGCACTTAACGCGAGTCTGATGTATACTTATACATTTTTTTTCCTGATAATTTTTAACACTTTTAGCAACTCTCTCTATCTAAATCAAATGAGATCAAACTCGGAAGTCAGCGTTTTTGATGCAACAACCGTGTTGTTCCGAGAGGAGCGTATTTTTGAAGCTTTTTACACCTCTGTAGACCAACCGAATGAGCTCAGGGGTACAACATTTTGTGTACTCATGATGTGGTTATTAATAATACGTATTTTGATACTTTTAACTTTTAGCCTTTTTACCAATCATTTTTATACTCAAATTGCATGTTATCACAAGAAATACCCAGTTTTAAATACCCCTACAGACACATTAAAGTATGTAACTGGATTGAAATTTGTATATAAAAATATAACTGTTGTCGAGGATGTGCTTTTGGAAAGTTTGAACTTTTAGCCACCGTACCCACCATATGTTTGCATGTAGGTAAGCGAAAATCTCTAGAACTACTTTACCTATTTTGATGACACTTTTTTGTTTGATTGCATATCTACCATTTTTGGGAAGCGGTAATAGCCAATAAGATACTGTATATACTAATGTACTAATTGTATAAGTCTGGAAAATATAATTATCCTATGAAAATTCCAGGTCTTTGCGGATATTTCAAACCGAACTACGTGAAAAACACAAAATTGAAAATAATAAAGTCGTCAAACTTATACAATTTACGGTGTTAATTTCTTTCCGGTTTTTCACGATTATTATGAAAACTACTCGGAAGGTCCACCTGCCCCGCTGGCCTTTTTCGAATTTCGCGGACGGCAGTCACACACCCGTCTCCCCGCGCTGTAACCCCCGTCAACTCGTCGTCCCCGCACTGTGAACCGGGCATTATCAGTCGGGCCGGCAAACCGCGCACGAAATAACGTCGCACGACGCAATCACCTTACACCCATTGCCGCGACGGTGTTGCACAAACGACGCGCTATCACGTTATCCGCATTAAACGAGCCGTACACGATGTGCCCGTCGACAAAATCGCGATACGGTCGCGATCGTTTTACCGGCGGGCGGCGGTGTCGGTGAATTTTTCGGAGGTGAAAACGCATTAACGTCCGCGTCCCGCACAATGTCCACTATCTCGTCGCGATACGCCATGCGCACCGCGGACAGTGAATAATATGATTTATAGTGGTCGGGTTGTCGATCCGACGACGACGGTTCATCGGCCGAATTGCCGTCCGAACGGCCGACGGCGGCCCCGTGCGACGGGCCGCGCGTCGTTATGCCGAATGAGAGAGTCTGCGGCGGAGGCGTTACAATTCGTTTGGGTTCCGGTTTCCAGTGGCGTATATACATAAGAGATTTGACCTTTTTCTCTCTCTCTCTCTCTCTCTCTCTCTCACGTACGCGCGCGCGCTGGCCGTTCGGCCGCCTCTGACCGCCGGCTCCCGTTTCGCGTTTCGACCGTGACAAACGCCGGCGTCACGATTCCAGGCACGAACGATGCGCGCGTCTACGGAAAAAAAAAAAATTTAATAAACAAACAAATAAATTCCGACCGGCCGGCGTATTTCGAAAATAAAATATAACAAAAACTTGACGGTGACGTTTTAAAATATTTCACCGCGACGAGTGAGATTCATAATAATAATAATAATAAAAAAAAAAAAAAGTCTCTATGAAAAAATCCCTCTTCTAAATTCGGAAAGCGGCTAACTATCCGTTGGCGATACCGGCGAACAGACGCCCCTAATATTGCCTAATTTTCGATTTTCAGATTCGGAGCGTATCGGGGGATCTATTGATTTATTTATTTTGAGATGTGTGTGTTTTTTTTTTTTTTTTTTTGCAAACAACTTTTTGAAACGAAATCTTGCTCCGATGTATAGAGTATAGTGCCTTTTATATGAGGAAATTGTATCTAGTTGATGAGTTAAAGAGATAATTTTTTCATTTTCCAATGAGTTTTCATAATAATTGGGAAAAACTTGAAAGGAAATTATGGGTAAAACTGAACATGTTCACGATATTTTCAGTTTTAAATTGTTATCTGATTATTAATACACCCTGGTTACTAGAACGACTTAACATTCATGTTCCTGATTGCACCAGGTTTAAGGGATTATTTTATCTATCAGAAAATCGTACCAATTGTGTAAACAATTTGTCTTTAGTTAGAATGGTGTCAATAGCCAATAACAATAATATACAGTTTTTCGTATGCCGGCCAACTTTTATATCATATACTATAATTTAAGTATAGTTATATTCTCTGTTCAGTTAATTTTAATGTTATTTTTTTATGCAATTTCAATTAATTTTATTATATCTCGTTTCTATTATTATTAGATTAAGATCTGTAATTCTGTATTACTATTTCGATCTCAAAAGCCGTATGGTATCTATTGTATTAAAATATCAAATCTTTATATTCTACATTGTGAATTTTCTTTTTAATATTTTACGTGGATGTGGGTTTCCAAAAGACAATAGACACAGTGAGTACCTATATAGTAATATACTTTTAAAAATATTAATAAATATAATAGTTTTCTTTAGAACAATCTTAAACAATCATCTGACATCGCTTTTGTCGTGAAATTCTATTGAAGACTTCGTTAATGTCTTAATAGATATTTTTTGCAGGTATTAACAACCGCCAGTTCATTCAGTCGGCCTACTAGCATAGTAAATCGCAAGTAATTTGTCAGTTATCTTAGAGTAGAAAAGTATCTTTCGTGTGTAGCTGATTTAATGGTAATGACAGCAAAACTCTGGTGTTTAAGTAAACTTCATCACAATAGATCAATGTCTCTAAATACCTACCAATATAGCAGTTTTGGGATTTCGCTTCTTCGTGTCGATATATTTTTTCTTCTGAATTTCCAATTCAGCTGTTATTTCCAACTCATACGGCACGTCCAAAGGGGAGAGTGTGTGAAAGCACCATCTATTCGCGCCATGGGGTGAAGGCTGAAGTCCGTAATAGGGGTGAGTCCGGTAATAGATTCGTTCAATTTGATTGTCAATATTCGCAGATAGCAATGAGGTAGTTCGGTAAACGTTTAAGAAATAAGTACTGTTCGATTTAAGAACTTGTTTCAAGGGTACCACCCGCGATTCGACGAATCTGCGAAAGGGTTTTGTTTCGTGTTTTGAATGACAGCCGACCTTCGCTTATATATTATCTATGTTGTGATTAAAACGATATTTTAAATCAACTCTTATATGTTTGTAAGTACCAAGGTTTGAGTGTACGTGTTTCGACGACGACGGTTAATGTGAAATTTATTGAAATGTTCCGAGGTAAGACGACTGGACACGGTTTTTTTAATATATATCGCTGCGGTGTATTATTGTTGTTTTTATCGCCGTCGTAAAACGCAGTGACCAGTGGATAATAATCTCCGAGGCCATTTCGACGTACGGTACAGGGTAATTTTTTTCAGAATGAATATCGACCACAATATCTACGTTCGAAGATTTCGAGTAAATTTGATTTGGGTTTTCGCACCTCGTTTCGTACCGAATCGATTAACGCAATATTTTATACAATTATTTTGAACATTTTATGCTTATTACATGTATATATATATATATGCCGCAAAAACCGTAATACTACATCGATAATCGACTAGATATCGATTTTCAAAGAAAGACCGTATTTTTTTAAACTACAATTTAAGGTTGAATTTCAAGGAGAATCAATACATATATAAATATATTAATATTTACTTTCGAAAGAAACCCTACAAAACCAAATAATTCACATGAAATCTTCGCATATCGCAAATCGCTATGTGATGTTCGTTACGAATAATCACCCTGTATAATATAATATGGTCGCGAGAAAAAGGCTGCAAAACGACACGGGCCGTTAGTGCCTAATGCATATATATATTTGTCTATCGAACTCGGTGTTGTGGTATACGTGTATACCATAAGAAAGGTTTTCGGTGTCGGAGTTAATGTACCGTGTCCACGCGTACGGACCGAATCGGGGTGGCGGGTGGCAGACTGCGGTTCTTTTTTTTCCAATTGCCGTCCGCCCGGCCACGGAGAATTTAATCCGGGGGGCGGGCCGACACCGGGGTATTCCCCTACCTCTCCTCGGAAGAGAAGAGTTCGTACGTGCGATGAGTCTTGGATGGGCAGGCGGGTTTTTTAATATACAGTCCCCCATGCGTACCGCGGCTTTTGCGACTTTGAGTGGCACGTTCTCCAGAGGACGGTGTTAATTGCCCCCTGTGCCGCAGGTACTCCGTTAGTATGCCGCAGTAACTCCTACCCTCATCAGCATCGTAGTTTGCGTACACACGCTGGTTTAGGTAGGTACGTGTGCGGGCTCGTGGTATAAGAGTTTAATTTAATCGGGTCGTGTATGACACGCAGGCGAACGAGGGGGGATGGGATTGGCAATAAATCAACAGGGCTTAAAACGAGAAGGAGGACGAGCAAGAGTAGGTAAAAGAGCAAAGAGCAAATACACTGCGTACAGTTCATTTCAGTCTCATTCCGACAACATGACGGATCGGTCAAGATTATAAAACTTTTCTTTGGGTTTCCGATGCTTGTTTTTTTTTTTTATTATTTTATTAAAGAGATCGAAAAATATAAATAACTTCGTTTTTACACATTTTTTACAGAGTACCAAGTCCGACTTGGTTTATGAATAGTTATGATCCGAATCCAGTGTGCACAGCAACCCAGAGGGTTCAATAGTGGCCGCAAGTTTTACGCAAGCACTGAAGTCCAATCAAAAAATGACACAACCGGAAAGAAAGGGGAATGATTATATATCAGATTTTTATTATGTATTTTAGACTTTTGGTGAAGAACCTATTATTTTTAATAATATTTTTTTTCCACGGAACGATTCATGTGGAAACAGATTATCTTAACAAATTAAAACAATCAACAGCAAATTACGATATATTGGATTTCTTTTGTTGATTTTTGGGTTAACTTGATCCCACAGGGAAAAAACACAAATACCATCTTATTAGATTGCTGACCTCCACTTAAAATCGTATTTGTTTGCAATGGTTTATCGTTTCTATTAATACATAAACTAAATTAATTTATTACCTATGTCTTCGAAACGTTCTAACTACAACAATGCTCAATATGGATGACGCTAAATATGTTATAAGTACCTAAAGAATGTATATATTATTATTTAACTAATAACACAAGTATATATTTAATTATTTTTTATCAACCATAAATATTTATCACTTGCTTCATGTAAAAAATAAAATGCGTGGAAATCAATTTTAAATTATCTCAATTCTAAATATAACGAAGAATCTAGTTTTTTTTTCAGAAAATCACGGTTAGTAAAAATGCTCTGAAGTTTTTTATCTCATACCTACTGCAATATTCGGATTTTTCATCTAATGATATTTAGATAAATCGAACATTTTTTGAAATTTTCAATACTTTTTCAACAAATTGCTTTAATACTTAAATGCTTTTTTTTTTTTAAAAAAAAACTTTTTATGTAAGCAAATGCTTCAATTTTTTTCACGCAGTAACTCAAAAGCTATGGCATTTCTGACTGGTAGTACTTTAAATGAAAATGTATCGATATTTTCAGCAGTTTAACTCTACCCATTATTATTATTATTATTTTGTTTTTTATTTCGGTGTTATCTTGGCAACAAGTCACAAGACTAATATACTAAATTACTACACTACTTAGAACTTTAAAACTTGAACTCAGAATCTAAAATGGTTTTTTCGTATGCACTACGAGTTATATATAAACTTAATAACCCTGTAAACCCTATATCCACCCACAAAATTTACCTACCCAATGAACGATATTAAATTTTTTAAATACATAACCCCTCCGAAAATAAACCCTGGTTACGCCACTGCAATTAAATCATAAAAAGATCAATAATAAACTATAGTACTTAGGGGAGTAAGTTATCTGGAACATTAATTTAAAAAAAATTGTTCGTCATTACAATTTTAAAATGAATTAATATATTTCTGCCAACAATTTTGGTATAAGTCCAATAGATACAATAATAGTAAAATTAGTTGTCAAATCATTTTTCGCTCCTACTGAAAAGTGACCCAAACTCTCTTTTTATGTAAATAAAATAAAATTGATGTATAAATAAAAAAAGATAGGTAATTCTTGAGAACATAATTTACCTACCTTATATAATATTATGATGCACGCAAGCGTACTTTCATATTAAATTTTTCGCAAACAATACGTTTGTATACCTATTGAAAATCCTTCGAATAAAAATATCGGATCTGTGAGCATGATATATTATCATATTATAATATTATTATTATATATTATGTTTAAATCCCGTTACCCGACTGGCCCGTCGCCTTACTAGTTTTTCACAGATCTAGGGATATTTTCGATTCAACGGGCGCAGCCACGTGCACCACTCCAAACACACGTTGCTCTTCTATACAATATTTAACGGACTGTAAAAAAAAGGTATAATGTCGTTTTGATGTGCTTTTTTCGACGAAATAATCGTGGGTGTTGATGTAAAGCAATCGAAGATATAAGGGTCTGAACGTTGGTCAAAAATATCCAATAATATCTGGGCCACGTTAATACATTTGTGACCCCCCCCCCTTCTTTTCGATCGGTTTGTCTTCGAGAGGGACATTGATTTGGAGAAAAATTAAATTTGTATTTTCATCCCCTAAACATAAAAGAGAAAATAACTTTATACCTTCACTTAAAAAATTTTTTAAAATAGCCATTTTTTAAAAAATATTATTCTAAACATTTGAATGTATTCATATTTGATTTTATTTTGAGTTTCTTAATTATAGCCATTTTAATTTCTTAAAAATATTCTTGAAAACAATATTCAGTTTGAGGTAAAGAATAACCGTGCTAATTGTAATTCCTTATCGCATAACGTGTTATTTTATTGAACATTAATTGTTTTCATGCCTAATTAAAACGGCTAAGAAATTGATCATCGGATATGAATGTGTGATAAGTTTAAATTTGTTGAATATTTTTTATAAAATGGCTATTTTTGAAAATTTTCTAAAGTGAATAAATAAAAAGTTATTTTTTTATTGTCTTTAGGGGATAAAATACAAATATAATTTTTCTCCAAATCGGTGTCCCCCTTGAAGACAAACCGATTGATAAAAAAAAAATCGAAACAAATTTAATATTAACAGCGCTAGGAAAATCCACCGAATACGGTGGGACACATTGCAGTGGTGTAGCGAGGGCGGAAATTTTGTAGTTCAAACATCCCCCTTTAACCATATTTATTCCGAAGATTATTATTTATACTATATACAGTTATGCATTCAATTTCCAGACTCCCTCCCCCCGTAAATATGATCTAAATATAATGTATATTATATTATATGCGTACAATTAAATTACAAATAGGTTACTCAACACAAAACAAAAATACACCCCTCAAAAATATCCTGGCTACGCCACTGACACACCGTATATGTATATATATACATATATCTTGAACGGACCAATAAAACCATATTTTTATTAAGATGATGGTGCTAAAAATATTGTAGCTGTTCGAGATTTTGTACACGTTCATAGTATGCTATAATATTATTATCATTATTATTATTATGTAATTATGTACTTAATGTAATCAACAACTCAAAAGCCCTCGAACCATATAATTCAGTGCGGACCAGTTTGAAAACTCGAAATTCACCGGTATTACTTTTAATACCTATAATATTATGTCTCGAAACTTCGCGACACGATACGCAATGTCGTCATCGTTTCCAAAATTACACATTTATAAACATCACGACATTTTAATATTATACAATGTAAGCGCCTAAACTTAAAAGTTTAAAAAAAAACTTTTCCGTTATTAAGAAAAGTACAAAGAAAATCAAAACACGAACTTCTCAATAAACCAAAAAGACGAAATGTGTTACCGGAAACCATCCTTGAAATTGATGATCGATGTAAGTCATCTGGTCGAAAACTTGTTTACAGACATCATAATAATTCGAATGCATTCTTAATTTCACTCAAAATCTAAAAAAAATTCCACCATTCAACCACAAACTAGAAATATTGTAATATGAGAAATCCAGACCCAGGCACGGATCTAGAGCAAAGATCAATATTTTTACAACACAAATATGCAATTAAAATATAATATAATACATTATGTATATTATTTTCTCATACATATCAGGGATTGGAAGATAGTAATATCAGGATCTATAGAATTATAAAAAAAAATCGGAGAAATATCTGGGGGCCCTTAGCCACCTCCCCTTAGATCCGTCCCTGAGAGAACCCTCTTGTCTGTTTAGCCGTGTTTAAAATTTAAGATTTCTGCACCGTCTAAAATAGAATTTTTCTGATTATTAATTTCACATTTTAGTCGTATACCTTATGTTTATGTCCAAAAAAATATCTATTGTAATGATACGAATTATTAATAACATATTTTTTTTTTTTTTTGATAATTCGTTAAATTATTGTATTTTTAACCGAACTGTTTATTCAAAGTTTATTATTGTATATGTCATAAAAAGAATTGTATACGGTTTGAATTATTATTATAATAATTATTTCGAACGAACCGTATTTTTGGTACTTGGAGTAGGTACTATAATATTTCCTTTGGGAAATTAAAGTCGTCCTTATATCGTATAGTAAGTAGGTCTATATAATCTTTATATATATATATATATTATAATGCGTCAGAATGTATACCGAATTTTAAATCATTATAATTTTCCTTTTAAAAATGTATGGTAATTCACGTCGGTAGGTACTTAAGTGCAGCGCAATACGTAAGAAGAGACTTGGCGGTCATTTCCAACCGACCCAAATTCAATTTTCTGTTTCCCGCTGCGTTTTAAAAATGTGTATTTTAATTCAAGTAGGTATACGTATAATATGTTCCATCGTACCTGTTTGTAAAATCATATAAGTACTTGTATATCCGATTAACTGTAGAAAAGATACTCGTACGGTCGAACGGTCCCGTGGTGCACAAACCGTTATGATTCTAATTATTATAGTGCAGTTATAAAATATACCAAGAATAATAATAATAATAATACGTAATATAACTGTAACTGCGAACTGTTTAAGAGGAAAACGGCAGTTACCCAGTTATTTGGCATAAAATCGTCTTGTATATAGATACGAAATTAAATCTCTAAGTATCTATCCTGCGTGCAAAACAATATAATATGATTTTTATCTTTGTGTTCAAATTTTCATAAGCGCCTATATTATAGGTATAGTGAATATTAAACAGTTAAAATGCATACCGAACTACCTATACATAAAAACTACTAAGGGATAAAATATAATTTAGAAATGTATTACTTCTTTAATTTAACATATTTTATTCCTTTTTGTTCCTCATATATTCCCGAACGTGATTTCGTTCTCTATGACCCTTCATCTTCGGTCGATAGTATGACGATTAATCGGGTCCACATGAAGTTTTTCCGTCCTATTGTTTTCAGATTCAATATTTTCCATTCTCCTCGCGGTTACTCTCACCTCGTAAATTTGTAGAGCCTGTTTAGCCATACTGCAGACAGCACGCGTTTCGTACATATAATTCTTCTTTTTGACAAAATTGAGTCTCTTATCAAACTGCCACAGCTTTCTTTTAAAATTTCGTTCCACCCACTTTATCCCATACACTCTCAGCCCTCACTTCAATTTCAAAACCATCAATTAATTGTAAATAATATTATGAGAAAAAAAAAGATACAGACATACTTCGCACGATAAATGAGCCTCTGTTGTAAGTGAGAAGTTAGGCAAGTAAGATGTAGAGGAGAATTTAATGTATATTTGTATGCAACGATTAATCTTTGCTAACGAAAAGAGTTATACATGTTTTTTAAAGGCCGTAATATTTACGATTTGAAAATAATACATTTTGTACATTTTCCCATTTTCTCTCAGTTTTTCCCATTCATTACGAAAACCACTAAAATAATCAAAAAAAGATCTGCTTAAAGTACCATTCCAGTCAGATTTGTTTTCGGAAAAAGTGCTGTGCTTGAAAACTGGACCAAAAATGTCTGTTAGAAAAATTGTTCACTTATAAAAAATAAATAAATAAACATCATTGTAAAACCAATATACATTTCTCGCTCCGCTAAGAATCAAAAAATTGTAAATTGATTATTCTGTTCATTATGTCCACGTATTTTTTATTTATATTGCACTTTTTTCGGGTTTTTGATTTTTTTTTTTATATGCATATATATATATATAATATTTAATATCTACTGTTTTTATTTTCTACTAGTTTATTACATATTATTAGTATTATTAAATACATGTGTTGCGCAGGAAACGCAATTTTGTACATAATGTATTTTTTTATTTCGGTTATCGTTGTAATATGTAATATGGTCATCACACTGGGAAGCAAATATCAAAACTTTTTGTCTCGTTGGGGTCGAGTTTGTTGATATAACACGAGATGAAAACAATACCGTGGGTATAAAGAAAAAAGTAAATAAATAATTCTCGACTTTTTTAATTTTTTAGCCATTAGGCCGAAATAATATTATAATAATAACAATATCAGTCGGTATGCCGCGGTTACCATGGGAAGAAAAATGTAAACGCAATACACGACCAACGGAAATCGTTTTCAAAGTCGTGTTATTTGGTGACAGACCGACATGACTACCAATAATTATAATTTTTTTTCTTTGAATCTTAAATTTTTATTCGAAAAATTATTTCCAACGTAAACTATAATATTCTATGTGAAGTATTCTTGTATATTATATGACCAGTGACGTTCGTTTTATGAATTTTCGTATTTGATATTTTGGATAGTGACAACGCAGTTCTTCAACAAGACTGTTGACTACCTTTCCTCTTGACTGCCACCTAAGGTTCAATGTAAAGCAACATTGACTTGCAGGACTCGATTGTAACCCGTGCGTATTACACATGCCATGGGGCGCGTCTTCAAGATTTCGGATAGGGGAATGACCTGCAGATATGCAGGGTAGCCGCAAAAAAGCCGTGGATTGGAATTGGGCGAATAAACGGTCGTGGGCAAGTGTAACTGGTAGTAGGTATAAAATGCAGGTTAAAATTTACCTTAAAAATCAACTATGAAATACAACACAACAAAAAAATACAAAATTACTGTCAAAGGCCTCGGAGACCTCACGGGCGTAAGGGCGGTGCTCGTATCATGTGTCGATATCATTCATAAGCACCACCAAAGGTGTAGAAGTGCGAAAACTGACTTCTGCCACCAACCACCGTATTGGAAATGCTACTGCAAACCATGAAAATAGTATATCAATTGAAGCAAAATCGTACTACGAACGTTTGTACGATTTACCGGTTCGGAAAATTGTAGAAGTCAGAAAAATCGCGGAGTATTTGATGTACATGATTTTCAAACTTTAAATGGAAAAGGTAATATTATTATCATTTGATGTATCTCATCTCATTTGAACAATTTGCATTTATTTTATTTAATCACCTAATTTTACATATAGATATATACAGACATTGTAATAAAATGTACTGTTTTTTTTTTATCTTGTTAAAATTCAAATTTTGGCCCACATTTAATAATTATTAAAAAAAAAAATATATAATAACCAAAACCTAAAGCTTTAGGTCTACTTAAAATCGTTTTTTTTCCTCAGATATAATGCTGTCAATATTTTTTTTTAAATATCCTTATTTTAGTTTTATACCTAGTTAACATTTTTTTTTTTTGGGGGGCATTTAACCAATGCTCCTTTGATTAAAATATTCTCGGTAAATGACGGTAACTATACTGTTATACGTTGTTCAGAGAGGCATTCGTTTTGTAATTTATAAATATAAAATTGTTTAAAATTGTACAAAGAATGTATTAGTAAACATTGAACCATTTATTGGGCGAATTGAATACATTTACCGAAGTACATTATTGAATCGTTTAAATTTTATTTTCAAAATATTTCCAATTTTATCCACTTTCCTTATACCTGAGTATTGACTTTAGATTTATCTATAACACGTCTATAAATTTACCCTTTCTATCACAGATCTAATGGGGAATATTTTTCAATCATGTTTAGACTAGATAACTAGGGAAGAGTTATTAATTTATCATTTACATATATGTATATATTACACATATATATTATATAACAATGTTTATATTTTTTACATAATGCGTGTACAATTTCTCTTAGGAATCTTGCTCCAATCATTACATAACAAGAGATCTTTTTTGTTGCATTTTTGCTCTAGTTAGTGCTTCAGAAAATTTTTTTTTTTTTATTAATTCTCATTAATATTCAAAACAATGAAAAAAAATCTGGTTCTTTTGGTTAAAAATGATTTAAAATAAGATTATCATTGGCAACCGTTTCTATTTATTTTTCGTTATTATTAAGTTTGTATTATTATTCTAATCTTTTAATATTTTTTAAATAATCGTTATTGTGAAAACGCTCATTGTTGAATAATCAATACTATTGACCAAGCTCTACTTAGAATCATTTTTCGTTAGCAATGATTAATCATTGCGTACAGATATAAATTAAATTTCCCTTTGTATACTGCCTTTCCAATTTAAAACCAACAACAGTGGCCCACTCGCGGTGCGAATAGTATGTCCGTCCGACAATTAGCATTACTATTGCGCATTTATTAAACCATCAGATTCGCGCATTTTTAATTTTATAGACACAATAAAAGGCATAATTCAGTTTAAAGACAAAATATACTTTAATAAAAAACGACATAGTATGTAAACAATAAATAAAACGTTTTTGCAAAGACGACCACGGCGTTTCGACGTCATGCAGTTAACCCGGTTAATAGTACCCCGACGACGACGACGGTACAATTATTTGAAAAGTGTGACGATATTCGTCGCGAAAGTATAAAAAAAAAAAAAAAAACGAAACAAAACAAAATTGTAGATTTATTGTTTTAATTGATAATAATATTATATTATATTATCACACGAATGTACGAAAACGAGAATATTACCACAATGTGTTCATTATGTCCACGTATTTTTTTTATTTATATTGCACTTTTTTCGGGCTTTTGTTTGTTTTTTTTTTTTATGTATAATTTATATGATATTTAATATCTACTATTGTTTATGCCTTGCTAGTTTATAACATATTATCAGTATTATTATACTCGTGTATCGCGCAGGAAACGCAATTTTGTGCAAAATGTATTTTTATTATTTCGGTTGTCATATTTTAAAACCACGATTCTCACGTGTTCGCCCCCCACCTCCCGCCATGCTAAAAAGGGTTGTGGATATAAATTTCACCGGGATCACAATAACAATTTTTCCGAATTACATCATATGTGTCACACATTGCAAACAATAAAAGGCCGTTTCGCACAATAACATTATTCACGTCAACGGTTGCGAATTATATTAATAGAGACCACGGATTTATTCTCTAAAAACACTACCTGGAAAATATAACCAAAAACACCTTTTGACCGCAAAGTCTCCCACTACTCGGAGCCAGGCCAATAATGAAAATTGTTAACTACCTATTTTTACACTGAATGTTTCTTTAATGTATAAAAGATAAATAAATAAATAAATAAAATGATCTGAAAAATTATAAAAAAATAAAATTTCTTTAAAATAATGGAATAAAAATGAATGCAATTTTCGAAAACCTTTTGAAACACTTTCTGTTAAACGAATCGAATTATGTTACTACGTGGAACGTATCGACCTATAGAGCTGGCGGACAAAAACGCACTTTAGATCGAAACCTTTTCATATTATTCAGCCTGTTTCATTTGCTGCACGAAAACGAAAAGATCGGTTGTAGAAACAGTCGTCGAAACGCAGTAGATACGCGGAGTATGTTTATTTATTTGCAGTGTTTATTTGCGTCTGGGCGTCAATTACTAAGAATAATAATATCAGAGCCGGACGTGTTTAGATAACTTGAAAACATAATACCAAACGGACTACCAGTCGGTAAACATATTACACCCATACAATGTCCACACCGGCGGAAATAAACCGCGAAAATCCTTTTTTTCCTTGGATTAAATTCGACCCGAGACTCTTACAGACTCGTGAATAAAATAATAGTCTTTGCGCAAGTTTCTGAACTGGAAAAATCATCCACATCGTGTCTTTTTTTCGCAAAAATCGGACCACGGACAATACACGAGATTTAACCCATTCAGTTTTTCGTTGTCGGTGGGTGATGATGGTTAACCTCTCAAAAAAATTATAGCGACCATTAAACGTCCGTTTTATCTTCAATTATTATTATTATTTTTTTTTTTTTTTTTTTTTTTAATGTCCCTTTTCTCTATGTATTCAATCCGTAGGCAAATATACAGTTATTAGTTTTATTACAATATTATTCTAGAATGATGTTATGCAATTCTTTCAGATGTCTTATTGCACTATATCCAATAGGGCGTTCTTCATTAAAGTATTTTGGAATTTCAAAGTTCCTAAGTGAAAATACTAATTCAAAATAAGTTTAAAAAAATCCTGCAATTTGTTCAAGTTTTTATTTTGTACTAGATGTCGATTCACGGAAGTTGAATTTTCCCATTTAATACTCGTGTTATTACAATGTTCAAGGCTTTAATGTACCCATATGCTCAGTATATCCGAAAAATCTAAAACTGGTAGGAACAACTACTAGTTACTACATACCTTTTTTCGAGGAAAAAAATTATCTTAACGGAATTATCAAAAATATAAATTTAAAAATAAGCTAAAACAAAAACATTTGCAACTCAAAAATACAAAAATATTCCCACAAGACACCACCTAGCGTCAAAATCTGAAAAAATTAAAGGTATTTTGTACATTATTTTGAATTATATTTTTCACTAAAGAACTTGATCGAAAAATATGCAACGCCCTATGTCACAATAGTTTTCCACATTAACGTATTTCAATCATTTCTATCAAAATACATTTGTCTCCAACAATATCTAACCCTTCCTCGTCAGTTTTTCTTTCCATTAAACTTATCTTATCTGTACGTTCCCAGCTCCATTTTTCCATCGCTCTTTCAAATTGTTCTCTTCGCTTTTATTTTACTCTTTACATAAGTAAACTCCATACTTTATACAAGTATGGAGGCAATAATCGATGCGTCTCTGAAAAATGAAGACAATCACGTTGGAGTTTAATGAGACGAAAAGGACAAAAGAATAGAGAAAAATAGTAATTTAACGGTCTTTCGGAGGAAAATAATAAAGACAAAAATAGTAACATTGCCGCAGAGATTTCGCGTACGAGTCGAACGGGAAAACCCTTGCGGGCGAGCACGAAAAACACGATATATTATAACATGTTGTAGAGAAGTTATATGTTGTAATTCTTGTCGCGATAAAATAAAATAAACTTTGTTTATTACTTACAAGCAATGCGGAGAGCTCAGTTATAAAGTATAAAAACAAATTTATATTATTAGAACATAAAACACAATAGTAAAATTTATAGCCACTACGACGATCTATATTATACAGTCGGAAAGTGGTCGTTAACCGGAAATTAATTTTTTTTTAAAAAAAAAACCAAACCGGAACCTATAAAAACATTAAAGTTCCAGTCTCTGCATATAGGTATATAAGAATAGATAAATCAGAGAAATTATCATTGTAACAATGAAAATAGATACCTAGATGTTTCTTTTTCCTCAATATGAGTGTTTAGTAGATGCTCAATAATTTACAAATGTGGAATGGGACAAGATTGAAGTTATATTTGTATGTTGCACCCGCTGAACTTATTTACTGCAAGCGCCCTGACACATACCGAATCAATCGATACACGAAAAAACGATAAATTTTGTTTATTTAGTTCCTACATTTCATGTGGGGATTTATTTTTATGAAAACCAAACAATTTTAAATCATTATTATGGAGTAAAAAAAAGTCTTGATTATCTCTTGATGTTTATTTTTCGATTTTTAATACCCAGTACAAGGAGAAAAAAAGGTACAGAATTTTTTTTTTGCTATTTACTTGTTCTATAGTTCTAATGTTACATAATAGAATGAGCATTCCATATAAAATAGGATAAAATTATAGGTATATACAGAAAAGGTGGAAGACGAATAACAAACGGCACGTTCTCAACGAAAATTATATGCAGAACTAATGGACGAACACTTTAAAACCCAGCGCTGTTTGTTTATTTATATTATTAAGTATTTTACAATCTTTATGAGTGTACTTTTTCTCCGCCGAAAGGTCCATGTTAAATAAATAAAACTGATAGATGGATTGATTGAAATTGTTGAAATAAATAATTAATTATGTACGGGAAGACGATGTTATTTTAGAGAAAAGAAAAAACTTTGAAACAATTATCTATAATCATACCCGTGGATAAATTATTTGTTAACAAATAATTCATAAGTATTGGAAAATAAATCGAAAAAAGATGTAATACTATACAATAGGTATGCCACTGTTGTAGATGAGAATTTGTTAATCTTATTTATATCTGTGCCTGCGTTGTTAATAAACTATAGCTAACGAAATTCGATTATACATGTTTTAAAATTCCGTAGTTTTTACGATTTTCATCAAAATTTGATCTTAAAACGCTTTATAAAAAAGAACTTATTTTTTTTTTTTTTTATTAATTACAACATACCTGTAATTCGTGTTGAATTGTCAAATATTTTTATTTGGTCAAACAATTGCATCTATATAAAACTTATACCAAATAAATACCAAAACAAACCTAGCAAAAGTCAAATACCTACAAATAACACAAAAATCAGCAGAATATTTTGAAACACGTCTAAAAAAGGCCATTATAAGTAGGTACTTTACGAATATTAACATTGATTACAACAACAAAAATAAAATAAAATAAAAATAGTAAAATCATTATTTCCATAAAATTCCCCGGTTTTCCTACGGTTTTTCCGGAATTTTACCTGATTTTCAAGAAAACCACAAAAAAAAAAAACAAAAACAAAAACAATATAATTACTTACCAACTAGACAGAATTTTCTTTCGGAAAACATCCTACACTTGAATTTCGGTGCAAAATTTCTGTTAAAAAAAAAATCTCAAAGTTAAAAAGTCGAAAAACGTTTAAATAATAGAATCGTTAACACGTGCGTAGTTATAATCATTTTTCATTTACGTTTTTTTCCAAATATTATAAAAACTGTTTAGAAAATGCAGCATTATGGATGTTCCATAGTCTATATTCCGATATTATTCAATAGATTTCTATAGTATTTTGTAAACGAATTAATCAAATTTCAATACTACAATACGAATGTTATACTACGATGCACGCGATAATTTTGTAGGTAATAATAATGATAACCAATAACGGGAACGATACATTCGGCTGCAGAGTCGTACCGTTCGTATATCACGTACGGTTCACATTTCGATATCCGTACAATCCTGGATTCGAATCGTTTACATTCCAGGTGCTTATAGGTCCCCGCATATTATGTATACGCTAGACGAATTAATAATTAAAATCAAAATACAAATGTCTCGAGATAATATAAAACTAGGCGTGACAGACAAACAGAAATAATAATACGACGATGGCATCTCATCAGCACCGTCGTCAGCGTCATTTTGACCGGGATACGAATTCGCGAGTGGTCGTCGAGGTGACGACATAATTTATTCGAATATCTGCGTGTAAAATTAGAGTTCTCGGAAAAAAGGTCTTCCACGATACAGGTCGACGGAATTCGGCTTGAGCGGCCAGCTTTAGGTGCGCGTTTTTTTTTTTTAGAAATACTAGCTCAAAGAGTTCGAATTTTTGTCGCTCTTATTTTAAGGGATAAAACGACCGGTACACTTTAGATTTTTAAACAGCAACCTATACATACGGCTACACTAAAAATTCCGTAAAAAGATCGAGTATTTGTTTAGATAATTTTGACATTGAAATTGCTGTATTCCGTCAACCCGATATTCCGCCACACAAATGATGCACCACTACTCTGCCCCCGTGGAAACTGAAAAGTGGAATATCTTGTTAACGGGTTGACGGAAATTCAAAATGTCAAAACCGAAATCAATTTAAACTAATAGCCCATTTATTTATGGAATTTTTGTAGTATAGATTTCCGTTTATAAATCCAATGTAGGCTAGTTTATCTGGCGTCTAAAAATAGTTACAAATCGTTCCTCCGGAATAAGGACGTCGTCCCTATACCGGGGATGCGTACCAAAACTCAACACGAGTTAATTCACTGTATTAAATATTACCATAATATATTACTATGTACAATACTATACTCTATTGGACTCTGAGTTTCCAAACTCAACCCCCAATGGGATTCGCAGAGTAAGATTCCATATGCAGAAACCCGATCGGGGGGTTGACTATTCCGACGTGTTTGCCGTCACTCCACCGTTACTGATAACCGAACGCGCGGGTCTATACCAAAAACAAAATAAAAATATAATAGAACCAAAGACGTCATTTGAGGGATTCAGACTATACTTTAGCAACCTAATTGTTTTAAATGCGTTTTGTTCAGCATACATGTTACAATTGCCGATGAAATGTAAAGTACAAAATCCCGCGGTTAAAGTGGCCGGTGGAGGAGAGAGGGGTAAAAGGAGACTGAGTCTTTTGGGTTCTTATATATAAAATTATCTGGCATCTTTAGTTTAAGTCTTGAAATTCCGAGGTGACGCTCTAGGTATTATCACTAAAAAATAAAAACACGACACTCATACTCGCCAACTAAGTCCAAAATACAACAAAAAAGCAAAATCTTGTCGGTTCAATATTAAAGCAAGATTTCTAGTAGAAAACATTATCGTAAAAACACGAAATAATGAAATCGTTAACGTCGTAGCGTCGTCGATGTAATATTATCTGTCCGTTTTTCCTATATCTTTTCTCCACGGTTTTCCCGATTGTTATAAAAAATCGGTTGGAAAATCAAAAAATGACCGCATCAATGCACAACTAGATCCAAAATGTTACAAAAAAGATCTCTTGCCATTTCTTGACTGGAACAATTTTTCTGGTAGAAAAGTTGTTCACAGATAGAAAAACAAAAAAAAATGTTATAAGAAAATATAAAAACACACATTATATAGGTACTATCATAGTAAAACCAAAACATGCTCAAAATCTAAAATAAACATCAACATCCAACTATATTCTGTGAGGCGTGATGATGATAGTTTTTCCTGCGAAACGTATTTTTGTACAAAATATACGGCAGTTCTGGCTATTCTAGCCCCCCCCTCTCCCCCCCCTCTGGACAAAAAAGATCTCCGCCTAAGCGTAAATCGTAAAATGAGACCTATTGAGTATTGGAGACCCACAATCGTTTTGTTTCGAAATCAAAACTAAAGAATTGTAGACGTTGGACATTTTTGCGAAGTACGGAATATATCTCATTATACGGGGCACGGGAAGGGCGATCGTTTCCTTCGCCCCCTTATCGTCCATGCAGAGAAGGTCTGTGGCCGTTACGGATGTATTATTATTTGTTATTATTGCATTCATACCGTTCAGTGTAGAAAAAGACGCGGACCGTCGGGCCGTATTTACGGGAGGAGGAGGAGGAGGAGGAGAAGGAGTAGGACGAGAGATATAGGTAGGTATCGTCGTTCAGTGAGCGTGTTAAAAGCTCCCGCACGCACGCACACGCAAACACGCACACCACACACATACACACACACACACACGCGCGCGCGCTATTATATATTTTCGTACGCGTGTGCCGTCGTGTAAACCTTAATATTATTATATTTTATCATCCAACAAAAGACACGGACGCGTCTGAGCATACCTATACCTACCTACCTGCCTGCCTGCCTGCCTGCCTGCCTGCCTGCCTACCTAACCTAACCTACCTATACATTTTCTACATATCACACTGGTCGTCTCGAAGGCACGTCCGTTCGCTCGTGCCCATACGCGGTCCCACATCGCCCGCGGCTAAATTATCACGATTATTATTATTATTATATACGTTGAACACGTCGTATCGAACGGTTTTTTCCGTAATAGGACACGTATTCCGCCGGTCGCCTCTTCCGCGAGAAAAAAGTTTTTTTTTTTTTCTCTCTCTCATTCTTTCTTTCCACACTCGTCTATATCCCCGTGCAGTCCGTACCTGTACGTCTTGTTACCGCGACCCGGCGAACGTACGGTGCGGCGTGCCACTCATACCCCCCACCCCTCCCCCCCCCATCACACATCCCACCGCCAAACTTTTTTCACGAGTCCGACGAACGGTAGCTACATGTACATATATTATTATTTATCGTTTGTTGAATTCATTTTTTCCCCCACATATCTCAATCTATATTTTGAAGAACAACGAGTATACCAAAACTATCAATTAACTGCGCGGCGATAATAATTCTTTATTTGTATTTCAATAACACCGTGGCCTTGTGTCCAAAGCGATTTTTCATCAACAACTTAATATTGTCGGGTAAATAGAATATTATTTTACTTATTTTGCCACGACAAATTTTCATCGTTTAACCGTTATCTCAAAACTCAAAAGGTTTTTCGTGTAGGATTTTTAAATTTTATTTTGTTTCTAATTTACGGATTTAACTAATTAACTACTATCTAAATATAATTATTTATTAAGAACGCAATACAATAAATCGGATACATATTCGAGTATCCTAAACGTCTCAAACATTAGTATTTCAGCGTGATATTATATGTTTAAAAATTTTAATCCATACACATATACCTATATTATGCAAAATATTGTACTGTACTCGAAAAGGTAATAACCACTCTGTCTTCAAGTATTAATAAACCGAATTGTTAAATGCAGTATGCAATTCGTATTGTACACTATAATATTAGGTATAAAAGTATGATGTTGGTTGAGAAGACGATAGTGACCCAGAAAAAAAGCTAGAAGTCGAGAAAAATGGTCTAAATGAAATAAAGGAAGAGGAAAAAAATTATTGTTGAGAAAAGCTATGGAGACAGGGTTTCAGAAGAAAATAACGAGGAGAAAACCAATGTAAAAGGAAAAGAATTAAAGAAAGCACCAAAAAATGTAACTGTTACAAGAATGAAGAAGTGGCTGGGTAGTTGTAAGGTCAAACAAATGTTTAAGTAAAAAGTTTAAAAAGACGTACTAGGATTAATGGACATGAGTGCAGCCCCTGTTAAGGTAATTTAATGTATACCTGTAAGCAACGATAAACCATTGCTAACGAAAAAACGATTCTGAGCGCAGTTCAGTTGATAGTGATGCTTTGTCCACAATATAATATCATATTATGGTAAACCATGAAATAGACATTAAATATTGTCTTTAATAGTATTTGTTTAATATTGTACCGATTTTCCCGTTTTTTCATGTTTTTTCTCGGTCGGTTTTTCACATTTGCTGGGAAAACTCATAAAATTCCGCATCACATTTTTAAGAATTTGTTTTGTACTTTACTTAACCAATAATTATAGGATAATTGATATGGTGATAAAATAATAAAAGCATATTCGATCACCAAATGAACTAAAGCCACATAGAGGGTATTTAATGCATATATATCAGAGAAACCAATAAGTGTTATGGTTTATAAACTTATCGTTTTCGTGGATTTGTTACAAACATGATTAATATGATCTTTAAATGATAGATCGATGGCAAAAATAACACATAAATCTTTTATATTAGAGACAGGAATTAGAAGAGTGGAATTAATAGAATAATGAAAGTTTACGAGGCTTTCCTAATGCGCTAGCGCTATCTAGTGTTCAATTAAATTACTACAGTTTTTACTGTATAACTAGTTATATGATTACCAGATATAAAAATCAAAAAAAAAAAAGTACATTTTAAAATTGGTCAGGTCCTCCTTAACATAAAAAAAAAAAAAACTTCCCTTGAAATGTGTATACTATTCTACCCGTTTTGCACATAACCCATCTCTATCTGACTTTTTTTTATCATGAACCAACAATTATCTCAGATGATTTCAAGTGAATTTGATTTCGGTTTTTTTCTAATCATTGTGGATTCGTTTAAACTTTACTTTTAAAACCATTTTTTATTTTTTACTCCTACTCCGTATACCTTAAATAAGTACATACTTTTGATTTTCAAGTAGGAAACCCTCCTTTTGAACACAGATTTGAATAGAGAATATTTTTCTAGAAATTTTGTTAGGCATAACACTAATATCATATTTACCGTTTATAAGTTATAACAGTAGGTAGTTTAATGTTTAGACCGAAGACGTATGGTAGGGCAATAAATTGCCTATGTTTATATTGTATATGGCCAGGACACTACTTCGACAAAAATTTTGCTCTCGTGCACAGTCCTCTATACCAGCGGTTCTAAACCTTTGGTCCGTGGCCTCCCGATACTCATGTTGGGGGTCTACGGCAACCCTCACACATAATATACGTCAATACGTGACACGAGTGCATTATTACAATATTGTTGAATTATTATATTTTTTTTTTCCTTATATAATCTATATACAGGTTGTCCCACGAAGATACAACACCCCTTGAATATCCCCGGAGATAATAAAGATAACCAAATTCTGTTTTTTTTTTTTTTTTTTTATATTACTCACAGGGAAAAGGATACAAATATTTATATTTGAATTCATTTTTTTTTTTTAAATTAAAAAAATAACTTTTTATTTTATTATTTTCGGAAAATTTTAAGACAGCCATTCTGTAAAGATAATTTTTCTCGAAATTTGAATGTATCATCACACATTTATATCCAATGAATAGTTTCTAAGTAACAGCCATTTTAAATTCTACTAATCCGTGGGAAAATCAATGTTATCGCGTAACATGGTTAGGTTATTCCCTAGATAACCTCTGCCTGTCAAAGAAGAATTACGATCCAATTCCAATCCACAGAAATTTTATTGAATCAACTGAAGAAGAATTGCCCGACAAAGATTCTAAATATTTCATACAACATACGGGTACTGTGTAACGTAGCTTCCGCGATTACTTTCCTATTCTAATAAAAATTGGATTCGACAACCTTTTGAAATTGATATACATCGAATAAATGGACCGACACCATTGGAAGAGGACAGCCACGCAGAAATGTCTATAGATAGTAGTTTAAAAATACAATTCAATCAAAAATCGTAAGAAAATTTTTGGTTGCACGTTCGAAAAGATTATCCGGAATTATTGATTGCCCAAAGCCGTGAAAGTTTTAATTCGATTCCCCACAACGTATTTGTGTGAAAAAGCCTTCTTCGCCCTTGTTTATATTAAAAATAATTTTCGAAACCGAATAGAAAACGTGGAATCTGAACTGCAATTAAAGTTTTTAAGTATTGAGCCCGATGTTCAAAAACTTGTCCCGAATGCAACACCAACCATTGCATTAAGTGATTAAGTAAATAAAAATTCAATTTTTAAGATATTAAAAATAAAATAATCGAAAATTACATTTTTTCATAAAAATGTAAAAGTGTAATGAAAATAATAATAAACGTGCATGTTTTGTTATTCATATTTGTGCAATTTGTAAAAATAAATATTATAATTCAAAATTAAAAATATTATAATTTTAATTATAACAAATGACGTAAAAAATTTGTTTGTAAACAAAACAAGGTGTTCGTACGAAATAACCTAAATTTGATAAACCACAAATCTATACTACCTAGTACTTAACTATATAATTCAAATAAGCTTATACATAGGGTTACCAGATTTCAAAATTCAAAATACGGGACTAAAAAAATGTCTATTTCAAATACAGTGAAATCTCCCTTAACGGACACCTCCATATAGAATAGCGAACAAGAATGGGTATCATTTTTTGAGAATTATGATTAGATGCATCAGTCATAATTGATACAAAATTGCACTTGAGTAAATCTTTTTTTAAAACATTAACAGCATAGGGTAAAAATACATTAGTGATGATAGATTTTGTTTTAGTTCTACCACAAGTAAATTTTTTCTCATATAATTTACGAACTAACTGAGAAGTACAATCCATAGAATTGAGACTTTGACTGTGTTTACAAGTATGATAAGCAAAAATTCCTTCATCTGCAGCTAATTTTTGTTCTTTATCAGCAAATTGTGTTTTTGGAGAAAAAAAATTTGACAATTTTTGAGATTTAGACGCTCTAGCAGCTATATTATGTCGTTCCNTTTTTTTTATTAATTTTTTAAATATAAAACACTGTTCTAGGTTCCCGTGCTTTTGTAAGAATCTCTACGCAGTCTTTTACACTCGCTTGTGATCATCTGTCCAAAAGCAACGGGAACAATACACGCACCGAGTGTGATTAGAAGTAGCCGGCCTCCTTATAACTGGACATCTATGTGTGTGTGCGCGTGTGTAAATGTGTTATCTTAATCTGGTTAACACTAACAACTTAATCTAATACTTAATGGCTATAAATTATTGTAATTATTTTACAACATTGATTAAACATTTTATTTTAACCATATATGATAGCTTAAATATCACATCCTTACGATGAGTAGATATCGCATTAAAATATATGTTATTTGATAAAAAAAAAAAAAAAATGTAATTGGATGTATACGTTTAATTTTCGTTCCCGTTATTAATTGTTTGATTTATTTCTTACATTACATGATATTTTATTTTAAATTATGGACGATAGCTTAAATAGCCTATATCATTACACTTTATCAGCAAATTGTGTTATCGGAGAGAAAAAATTTGACAATTTTTGAGATTTAGACGCTCTAGCAGCTAAATTATGTCGTTCCGATTTTAAATGTTGTGTAATATCCGACTTACCACCGTGTTCAATGCTGAATTCTGCTCCACACACAATACGTTCAATTTTATATTCTCGTCCTGGTTTTTGACATTTTTTTTGAGAATGTGTATTCACTCTGTAACTTTTCATTAAATGTGCACTTTCTTTTGGGCATTTTAAAAATTAAAACTTAACTATCATATTATTATGTTATAAAAACGATTATAGACTAATGTATATTACTGTGGTCTGACCAGACTATGAANATATAAAATTATAACAATCTATTAATAGAAACGAAATCGGTATCGGTCATAGACCTATAAAGACCTTTGTAGGTCTATGGTATCGGTCGGTATGGTCATATGGTTTTATTATAATCTTCTATTATCTATGTGGCCGACGGGTAGTGATAATGAATAACAAGTAGGTAATTGTTATCTCAAAACGAAAAAGAATACAATTCATAATATGGGTACATATTTTAGCAAACGGGACATTTCAGTGCCCCGACAAGGGTTGTCGGGACAACGGGACACTTAGTCAAAAAAAGGTACATTCCCGTATTATACGGGACGTCTGGCAACCCTACTTACACATGAAGCCAGTCGTCATATTGCAGGTTTGGCAATGTTTACAAACCGGTGTTATTAGTATTATTGGATAATAATATCGATGCCCAGGAATTTTCAATGGGAGATGTAGCAAATAATAATTGTGAATAAAACGTTAAGTCGTCTTCTCTATCCAACTAAACTGGGAATTGGTAATTTAAAAAAAATTGAATCCTAAATAAAAGCCAAATTCTAATCAATATGACAATATATCAAACTTTTCCTCGTAATTTAGCTGAAATGTATGCATTTTGATTACTTATATTTTCAAGCAAACTGGGGAGGTATAACCTCAAATCTCCTTCACCACTGATGGTAAATATCTGTAAATGGGCCTCTTTATAAGTGGGAGGGGGGAGTAGTAAAGGAATGCACCTGCAAACAATGTCTGCGCACGTCTATGATCCAGACGCAGCAAGACCCTAAATCATGTATTTTGTGTATGGCTAGTTTTCCTGCCCAGCGTAAACATCTCAGCAAATCATCAGTCATCGTTTGTCATCAGAATTAAAAATAATACAAATACAAAAAAAAAAAAAACCATAATTTATTTTATTGAAAATTATTACAAGTAAAATATTACAATTCCTTTTTTATTACAAAATAATTAATATTAACAGTATCATTTTGAAGGCGTTGAACTTTTAAATTACGTAAATTTGCCTTATGCTCTGCTAACTCTATGTCATCAGAGTTATCATTTAATTTAACAGTTATTAAATCATCAGAACTATCAACAAACTCAGTTATCATTATATCGAATACTGACCAAAATTCTGGTGGTAAACGTTTATTATCTTCATCTGTGGCATTCTTGAATTTAACAAATGAATCAACACGCAGATGTAATTCTCTATCTCTTTCCAAGCGTTCTAATTCATATTGTGTTGTCAAATTGTAAGGTTCAAGTTGTAATGCCTTTAGGAGCTTCCTTTTTCCTTCTGTAAAATCTTTCAAAAATCGCAGAGCTTTACCCCAATTAAACCATAATTTTACATTGTTTTTAGAAAATCTCTCTGAATACATCATCCCTTCTACGCCCATACGACATACTTTCTTAAAAGCATATAGCTTTAAATAACAGATACTTAAATTTGAATACAATTTATCAAAATATTTAAATATTTCTATTTCTTCCTCCTCTTTGCTGTTTCCAATTAAATGCAACAATTCTTTTGCTTTTTCATACTTAAAAATAGCATTTTCAATCTTATTTCTCTTATAGCATTGGTTGCCCTCAAAGTGTAGTTCTCTAACTGCTTCAAGACATTTATCTAAATTAAAAGCTTCCTTAAAATGTCGAGGAATCCTGACCCCTGGAGGGAAATAACTAACAAGATGAACATCAAATAAAACAGTAGAATTTGGTGGTATACGAGGTGGACATCCCATTTTTCCAAAACCATACTTTGGGCTTATAATAAATCTTGCGTTTTCACCATGTTTCATAGTTAGTACACCAATCTCTAAACCTGATAATAGATCACCAAATCCCAATTGAAAGTGCTTAGGACGTTTACCTTGGAGATAAGTTACATCAAAAGGTTCATGAAGGTTTGATATGTATCCAGTATAATGTAATAAAACAATACTGTTTTCAGGTACAACTTCACCAACCCCTGAAATAAGAATAAAATATTAATTAACGCACTGTAAAAATTGTAAAATAAAAGCAGACTGTTATTTAATTTAGACATAATAATTCTTAAGTCAATAAAAAACCAACAATAACTCCAAAAAGTCATTTTCAGAAAAACATGATTTTAGTTTTTAATACAGATTTACTATTTTTTAAATAACGGATGTTGTATAAAATTGCTGCTAAAATAAACTGGGAATGACCCAAGCTGGGTTTTCAAATTTTAACAAAATTTGACTTTTTTATGTACATCAGTAAACTAAAAAAAAAGTCAAACGTTGTTTGGAAGTTATGGGGTAAAACTTCATTAAGTTTGTGTTTTCTATTTCTCATATTTCTTAGTTATAATTAAACCATTTTTTAAGTTTATTTTTTCCAAAATGTGTGTTTTTTAATGCTTAATCCATTGGTATAAATCAAAACTTACCTTTCATACTTACTTTTATAGTTATTGTACATAAACCTTGAAAAATAGCATTTTTGGAATTAATCCATAATGTGGTAAAAACAGAAATTTTTTTTTATTATTATTTGTAGTTATTGATATTTTGATAAGTTTTTTTTTATTGAAATCAGAATTACTCTATCTGGTTTAGAATTAGAGTTACAACACGTAGTGTTTCACTACGCTCACTCGGGCAATTTTAATCGAAAATAACCCTTAATTTGTTGTAAAAAACCACGTCGGATTGGTAACAGGGTAAAGTGAAAAAGCATTATAGGTGGTTAAGTTTATGTACAATAATTATAAAAAAAAAGTATAATAGGTAAGTTTTGATTTCACCAATGGATTAATCATCAACACATATTTTGGTGGAAAAAAATTTGAAAATGTTTAATTCTAACTGAGAAATACACGAAACAAAAAACCCAAACTTCATGAAGGTTTCCTCCATAACTTCCAAACGAAGTTTGTTCTATTTTTTTTCTTTTCCAATTCGTAATATACATTCAAAAACAAATTTTGAAAAAAAAAAAAAATAAATATGAGCTCAGGTCGTAAACTAAATGTATACCATGCGCTTTAATTTGATACTAACATCTCCAAACTAACTGAAGTTAGAGTTATAGAGATTTTTTCATGACAACAGAATTATTAACCTAAGAAAAAAATAATAATAAGCAATTTAAATTAATCCATAGTAATATAGAAAATACCTTTTAACCATATATAGTATTATTATTACTATTATTGGTAGTATACCATTTAAGATCTTTTTTTTAAAATTTGATTTAACTCAGAAATGTTTTTAATCTAAAGAAATAATAAATAGTGATATAGGTATAAATATTAAATACACCCAGTAGCATATTTATTTTGTTAATCATGTTTTAGGGTATATTTTATCATCCATTTTGTTAAAAATAATTTTTTGTTTTGACTCGAAGTTTTTTATTTACATTTACAGTTATTTATTATTATAATTCTAACTATACACAACTTAATAATATTATATATTAATAAATTATATATAAATTATATTTTAAAGGTCTGATTTGTGTATAGGGATGGCTTGAAGGAGGTGCAAAATGTGCACACGCACAGAGCCCCACTCTTTAAGAGGCTCCACATCTAGTTGTTATCATAGCTAGATATTAATTTCACATGATTATTTAGGAAAACACAAATTAAAATTAAAGAACTAAAAAAAATGTGTACTGTTAAGATTAATCTACGCTTAGTATTAGAAAATGAAAATAAAATAAAAGGTCAATTGAGGCTCTGAAAAAATGAACGCACATGGCATTTGTTTTTTTCCGAACCGGACCTCTGTTTGTGTAGGTGCTTGTTTGAAACAAGTAGAATATTACAGTATATTATTTATATTGTAAGATTAAAGGCCCACCTTAATTAATAAGTTAATAACAATTTAATTTTTCAATCCACCCTTCAGCATTTACAGAATATTATTAAATCCAAACGTGACAACACCCGCATAATACCCCCCGGGTAAACGTTTTAATCGGTTTTTATATTTAAAAATATTGGTCAATTCAACATGAATTATAAGTAATGTTAGATTAACCGAAATCGAAGGAATTTCAACGAATTGTGATAAAAACTAATCATGCAAGTAGTTACTAACCAGGATCCCGCACTAATTTAAGAACACCTCCGTCATTTGTAATGTCTTCATAATTGTTGTCAACAATGAGGTGGTTGAACGGCTTTGTGTCTTCACTTTCATCTCCCAGCATATCGAAGTTAACATAGTCGGCCACCTCGTTAACATTGTACGGCGAATAACATACATTTTCATTCGCTGTTTTGGCATTATCGACTGAGAAACAATATCCGTCGGCCTGTTTGGACAATATCTCCTGCGACACTTTCCGTAATACGCTATCCAGGTCCGATAAGTCATCGAGTTTTTCTTCGTTCGACATGTTGGAAAACTAACACGAAAAAACAAACCGAATTTACGTGCGGCGCACGAAACCACAATATTGACGGAAAAAATATTACTCACGTGGGTCGACCGTTGCAATTAATAATAACTCGGCGGTTCTCCGTGACAACAATCGAACGCTTTTCCCCCGACTATTCCGGTGTTCTGCGACAGACCAATTTCGACGCCGGCCACCGCCGAAGCAGAGTAGCCACTTGCCAGGTCGAATACGTCAACCGGAAAATCCTTGGCACGCGCACACACCTACGAAATAACCGTTGAGAATTACCGCGGGTCACCCTGCTCTTCGGACGATTTCTATTCGCGTCGGCGGCGGCCGGGCCATCGGTGTCGTCGGCCTCGAACCGACCGTCGATTAATTGTTATTGATTATGTTATTAATTATAATAATAGCGATAGCATTTTATACTTTTATAACAGTAATGGATGTATTATTATTATTATTGTTTATTGGTGCCTTTATAAAACTATTTTTTTATATTGATTGTATAATGTGTGTGTTTTTTTTTTTTTGTTTTCGTTTTTATGTTTACTAAAAACTTTATTCGACTTATTTATAACTTCGGTAACTCTTCTGGTGGGAAAATTAATGGTTGGTCGGGGAAAAACAAAATAATAGTGCAAAGTATACAGATTGTTTTTTTTTTCTGTTTACCTTCCAACTAGTAACTGATTAGAGCTAACTTAAAAACGGAANCAACCGGAAAATCCTTGGCACGCACACACACCTACGAAATAACCGTTGAGAATTACCGCGGGTCACCCTGCTCTTCGGACGATTTCTATTCGCGTCGGCGGCGGCCGTCGGCCTCGAAACGACCGTCGTTTAAATGTTATTGATTATGTTATTAATTATAATAATAGCGATAGCATTTTATACTTTTATAACAGTAATGGAAGTATTATTATTATTATTGTTTATTGGTGCCTTTATAAAACTATTTTTTTCTATGGATTGTATAATGTGTGTGTTTTTTTTTTTTTGTTTTCGTTTTTATGTTTACTAAAAACTTTATTCGACTTCGGTCGGGGAAAAACAAAATAAAAGTGCAAAGTATACAGATTGTTTTTTTTTCTGTTTACCTTCCAACTAGTAACTGATTAGAGCTAACTTAAAAACGGAACCTACAAAATACAAATTATAATGCAATAATAATTTGAATAATTAAAATTTGCTAGTTTACAACAGGTTATTAATCTTTTAAATCTTTTATTAACATTTATTTAGAATATTGCAAAATTTAACTCGGCACATTTAGGTGCCTGATGGGCAATTTTTTTTTTTAAACAATGATAATAATAGTACAAATTGCATCATAAAATACGTCTCTAAAATAATAATCAAATTTAAGTTGATAAATTTAATCAATGGTAGGCCAACATTTTTAAAATTATCACTTAAAAACAACGTACAAGAAATAAATGTTATTTAAAAGTATTATGTTCTTTTAAAAACACACATGTTGTATGCAATTGTATATATTGTATCATTTAGATCTCTAACTTCGTCTCACGTTGGTCGTGTTTTAGTATTTGTTACCTTGAATCTTTTATTATTGGTTGAGAAGAAATAGCATCATAAATATAGCTTAAAACATTTTTGGGTAAGGAGTTTGCACGTTTTGAATACGATACCATATTTATTAAAAATGTTAGTTTGCCGCTTAAAATACTTTATAAGTGATAATCAACGTGTTATCTAATATTTACATTACGCCAAGGATATAGATATTAGATAACATACATGGATAGTACATCCGTGATTACGCGCCGATAGCGCAATGCGCATGCGCACCATAAACGTTGCATCCTGTATTTAAATTTGAGCATTCGACCCAAGACCTGTTAACGATGGTCACCTTCGTCATTTGTACACATTTGTAACCGTACGATTTTCGTGTGTACACCTTTCGGAAACCTTAAAAAAATCTCGTCCGTTGATTAGTCAGTCAGTCAGTCAGCCGAGCCTGCAGCCTCCACTCATTGTCCATTGACCAGTTCAAACTTCAGTTTTGATTCGAATGTTTTGATCTTACATTACCTATACTCTTAAGGCTTTGACTTTGATTACGCTTCTTTATCATGGTATCTGATTATGTAATAACCAATGAAAATATGAATTTTTATATTCAGTAGGATTATAGACATTGTATAATACATTCATAACATGGAATTATGTGTGTATAAAATTTAATGTCGCTTACTCATTCGATATTCGGCATATTGTATTCAGTTGTAACCATGTACACATTTTCATAAATTAATTAATCTAGGTTTTTTTTTTTTTTTTCTTATTAGTTGTGACTTGGTTTATCTTCATTGTAGAAATTTATAGAAAAAAAAAGTGAGTTATTTATTAATATTATAATTTAATAATATCATTTATTAATCACCAGTACAATATTTATTATAATCACTTATTTAACTACTTAATTAACAGTAAATATAAATAAATATTAAATAGACCTACAGGCTATAATTGGTAATTTATGATGGTAGGTAAAAAGCTAGAATTTGAAATCTGTTGAACATGTTTACCTATTTTAATTATTTTGCTGCCGACACATATGTATGCATAAGTTGTTGCATCCAAAAATATTAAGCTTGTTAAACCCAAGATATACTCTTAAGTCGGTTTCGACCATTTTTACTTGATGGCACTTGGTTTTGGTTTTCACACACAAATAGGAATATATATTATTTTAGTTTGTTGACAATAATAAAACTAAATAACTATACATTGTATACATTTTAATGGATACCTAATTCATTTAACAGGAACTATTTATATACAGTATTTAACAATAATGGGGAAGAACGTGTTCATTTTGTGTGAACTGGACATGATAATGTTTCATTTTGAAAATATTCACTTGAACTCGAACAGAGTTCTTATGTTTTTGATTTGTTTGTTGACTAGGTAACTTCCATAAACCACAGTTATGTGTATTACTAATATTTTATTTTCACATTAGTGTAATAAATGAAAAAAGATGCTTAGGTATTTCATTTATTACTTATTATTATGATAGGAAATAAATATAATTGTATAATGATATACTTACCTATACTGGATGGAAGCAATGATATTGTTATAAAAGGCAGCAATGCTGAAGAAGAACACAAACTGAATTGCAGTAATTTTCTGATGCGAAGAAAACACAGACAGAAAAAAGAACAAGGTACGTCTCCGCGCGAGGAGAGGCTCTGACTTGGATTGTTGGGCCAGAGAATATATATGGAGAAAAAAGGATAGTGTCTTATCATTCAGTCATCATTATCATATATTATCTTAAATATCAATTATTGAAAATAAATTAATTTAATAATATAAAACTAATACTTAAAATAAAATAAAATAAAAAATGTGTACTGATGTAACAATATACTAAAATTTCAATATTATAGAAGTAATATAATATACGACTAGTTAGTTATAAAATTTATTTCATAAATAAACATTTTATATAAAAATTTTGTTTTCATAATTAAACCCACTATATTGGATAAACTGAATTATTGAATCAAATAACAATGTTATTTATAAATAATTTACTCTTATTGCAATTTGATGAACTTAAACTACCTTAGTTAATTTTGAAAAATATGAAATTTAATATTTTAAACTAGTTCATATTTATTTTAATGTCTGGAACTTGAACTAGATTTTTATATATAACTTTCCCATTACTGGTATTTTAAAATACTATTTGTAGTCATAATGATTATTTTTTATAAATCATTCTTTAAATTATTCTCCATACAAATGTTTAGTTTTTTTTTTTTGTAATATTGTTAAATTTTTGTTAAAGGGTTTAAATTAAATTTATATGCAATTACAAATTATTTTTTATATGTATCTAAAATATAATAAACTCTTTTTACAGATGATATTTTTTTCTCACCTAAAGATTTCATCAAATGTGTGGCGGTTTAAAAGGCATTTATCAACTGTTATGGACGATGTACTGTTTGAAGTTAAAAACGATGTTGGTATAATTACTTTGAACAGACCAAAAGTGTTAAATTCTCTCAATAAATCAATGGTTAATAAAATGTATCCAAAACTCAAGGAATACGAATCACAAGTTCGAATGGTGATTATTGAAGGAGCTGGTGAGAAAGCATTTTGTGCTGGAGGAGATGTTAAAACTATTACAGAAAATGGTGTAGGTACTACATCACTAGAAAAAGGTACTGCATTTTTTAAACATGAATATTCAATGAACAGTTTAATTGGTAAATATAAAATCCCCTACATTTCATTGATTGATGGTATTACAATGGGTGGAGGTGTTGGAATATCTGTTCATGGAAAGTATAGAGTGGCAACTGAAAAGACATTATTTGCTATGCCAGAAACAGCAATTGGATTGTTTTGTGATGTTGGTAGTAGTTATATTTTACCTAAAATGGAAAACTATTTAGGAGTTATGTTAGGTTTGACTGGAGTTAGGTTAAAAGGTAGTGATGTTGCTAAAGTAGGTATTGCAACACATTATGTTAATAGTTCTGAAATAAAAAGTTTAAAGACTAAACTGATTGAAGACATCCGAGATCCAGAAATAATTCTCAAAGAAAATACAGAAAACTTAGATAATTTTAAATTCTCTATGGAACCATTTTTAGAGAAAATAAATTTGATATTTTCCAATGAAAAAGTTGAAGTGATTTTGGATGCTCTGTATAAGGATAATTCTGTATGGGCACAAGGAATACTTAAAACGCTTAAAGAAGTTAGTCCTACAGCACTTAAAATTACCCGAAAAGAAATATTAAAAGGAAAAAATCTGAGTTTAGATGAATGTTTAAAAATGGAATACCGATTAGCATATAGATGTATAGAAGCCGAATATTCTACAGATTTTTATGAAGGTTTGTCTTAAAAAAAATGTGATATATTATCATAAAATTGAAGAATAATTACCTATTGTTTTTTCTTTCGTACAGGAGTAAGAGCATTGTTAATTGATAAAGACAAAACTCCGAAATGGTCTCCGTCAACACTTGAAGACGTTAAGAATGAGGTTATAGATAAATATTTTGAGCCATTACCAAATGATAAAGAGTTACAATTGCCCTAGGAAATATTATTATTATTTGTATACACATTACACATTTTAATATATTGTTTTTATTTCTATTGCAAACATATATAATTGTTTGAAAATATTTTTTTTGTACCTGAGTACACCAATATTGTTTTGTTATGACGTGCTATTTTATCAAAATTCATAATTAGCTTTGTATTACCCAATAATCATAAGTTCATATTAATTATATATTTTTATTACATTATTTATTATATGTTTTATTGATTATATGTAATTAAATATATTATTCGTGTTCAAAAATTCCAATAATAATAAAAAATAATAAATGTCTACTTATCAGCTTTAACTATTGATTTGTTTTACATGTTCAAATTTCTCTTAATAGTAGTTATATAACAGTATTGTTAAACTGTTGAACAAACTGTCAGCAGTGCTTAAATTTGAGTAGGGAGGAGGACGTAGCTTCTCTACTTTGTTTAGCATCTTCTTAACCAGAAGTTTCTTAAATTTATCAGTGACTAGCTGACCCGACAGATATTGTCCTGTTTTAATTATAAATATTGAATTCGAATTGGTATAATTTATAAAAAAAAAAGTGACACAATCCAAGAGTTTCATTTTTAAACATAAATTGATTGGTCCAATAGCAACAATTTGCTGTGTACTGTAATCGATTTCCATGTTATAATTGAACGCAGCTTGATAGGGGTTAAACGCAACATTTCTCTGTTATTGATTTCAATTAAATTGATTCCATTCAACTTCATTCCGTGCTTCGCGTTGCTTGTCAGTTTGACTTGTTCTTGTATATCTGACTCGCGCAGCATTGCGAGTTCTGCGACTTAAGTTTGTACGTCCAATTTTTGGCATTTTCAAAAACAAAAATTCAACTGTAAATTAAAGAAAACTATTGTATTCTTCTTTATAACCAAGTATATCACTTAGTAACGTGTATTTTAGTCTATTGCTATGATTATTTGAGATTTCCGTGTTTTTTTTTTTTTTAATTTCGGTAATACTTATTTTTGTTGTTATGGTTTTGACAAAATATAACAAGTCTACAACTATTATATTCAATCGTAACCAATAGCACCCTTACAATAAACAAAAATATAGTTTATTTTCNTGACAAAATATAACAAGTCTACAACTATTATATTCAATCATAACCAATAGCACCCTTACAATAAACAAAAATATAGTTTATTTTCTTACTGGACAGTGATGTTTTTACATTCAAATTCTGTACTTTTCCAGTGGATTTTCTTAAAATTGTATTACATAAAAACCTTCTCCTGACAATTACAAACACAACAAAAAAAGAATTAACAAAATCGGATCAGCCGTTCAGGCGTAATGCGATGACCAAGGGAAACAGGGATCCATTTTTATATATATATGACACCAGTGGTATCAGCAGATTTCTTTTTTAGTCAGAAACCCCCCGATGATGGTGATATTTAACAAACCATGTTGAAAAAAATAATTCTATACATTTTATTTATTGTTGGTATGTATTGTAGATTAATACTAGATAAAAATAGCAAACAATGTCTCAAAATTACCATTAGATACATTTTTAATTTGTTGTTTAGTATATGCAAAATGTGTAATTAGAAATGAGAATTTGAGAATATGTTAAATTTTCTTAATATTATTTCAACTTTGAAAAAAACAAACAATTTTTGCCAATGATACATCATTCTAAATATAAAAAACAAAAAGAAGAATTTGACAAAAGTGAAAATCATGATAATTATTGAATACTCCAGATAAGTCTGATGAGAACCCATTATTAAGAGATCCAAAATGTAAGTACACAATAAATAGATCTAGTATGGCTACAGTTTTTTTCAAGTATTGCTTGTAAGTGGTCCATCATTAGTTCCTATTTATTATTACCTAACCTATATTACTAAAACTAAAACTTTACCCATAGTTAGTGTAAGCAACCCCTAAAAAAAAAAATAAATTAGAAAAAAGTTGTTTGGATCTTTATATTGTAAACAATAAATTAAGAAATATAATATGTCTTAATTAACTGAACATAGAATACACTTTTTAAGGATCATAGCATGTAAATTTGTCATATAGGTGTCCCACGAAGATATAACCATTGAAATATCTTCTGAGATAATAATGATAATCAAATTTAGGTGTTCTCTTTATATTACTTGCAGGTAAAGGACTATAAATATATTTTAATTAAATTGTTATGTTTTGGTAAAAAAATACCTAGTTTTGTATTTTATTATTTTTGAAAAATGTGAAAATAGCCGTTTTAGAGTTTAATTCTTCTAAGGTTCAATTCTTTATTAAATTTGTGATTTAATTATTTTTGTTCAGAGAAAAGTACGTATAATTATGTAGCGGGCTGTAATCACATTTGTTAATTAATTATTATTATTATGGCTAAGTGAATACGATTCTTTTTTCTGAACTTTAAACAATTATTAAAAATTATAAATCTAATGAAATTAGAAAGTTGATACGTTCAAAATTTTCCTCGGTCTCTTGAAATTCGTTATATATTGTGAGTAGACTATAGTTAGAAAAATGACTTGAACATTAGTATTAATAAAAACATTGATATAACTATTGTATTGGACAATAGCGCAACCAAAGGTGGGGTGTTTTATGTGTCTATATATCTCACTCTATTCATGTATAAGTAAAATAAATTTATTGGAGTAGAAAAAAAAACATAATTTTTTTTTATGTAGAAAAGTGACACCCCCTTCAAAAAATCCTGGTAGCGTCACTGGTATTGAATATTAGGTTTTTAATCCTTTCATCATTTTTTAAAGATGAATTCAATTCAGTTTATTTTTAATAAACACAATTAGTTGTTTTAAACAAAGGTAATGTCAATAAATATTTTATTTTTTTTATGTTAAACAACATTTTTTGAAAAGAGAAAAATGGTCATTTAAGTAGTTTAAATGTAAATTTAATACAAAATTCAATATTTCAATTTGAATGTCATAGACAATAAAAAACATAATAACTCAAATATGATTTGTGAAGTTGTCTACCTTTAATGACTTAGAAATTTCAATATGATTTGAATAATTTTATTGAATGGTCAAGTTTGTAAATTTTGATAAGTATGGAGTAATGTGTTGTCTTCTTGGGTACGGTAATCTGTATGAATCAACATGTAGATTGACATGAGATTTCAGAAACTAAAAACTACAGAATATTTTTAATATAATCCAATAGTGAAATATGCTAAATATTCTCCAATTTCAAAATACGCACTAGTATGCAAAAAAAACCAATTTTGATCAATTATACAGGTTATGAAACACAAATTCCTTACTTTCACCAAACATTATACATTCATTACAAATATTTTTAAGTATACAATTTCCGACTTCAGTGATAACTTAATAAGTAAACATGTAAATTCCTTTTCAACGGGATATGCTCTTATATGTTTTATTAATAAATAATAAATGGATACAATGGTATACTACTCGTAACTTATTTAGCAGGTATAATTTATCAACTGATTGTTATAGTTCTCATTATCAAGGGTCCCATAAAGATTCAACATACACTTTTGTTCTATATATTTGTTATATCTTCAATTTTTTTTTTTTTATATAATTATTAAAGCCTTACATTATAATTCCTTTATTTATTTTTTATGTTTTAAAACTAAAATTAAAATATGTAAATTTAAAAAAATATTTTTGAGAACTTCAAAATATTGCAATAATCTAACGAACCATAATTCATAGTTCGAGACTTAAGTAATTATTATACAAAAATATTAAAATATTAACAAAACAAATTATTGCATTAGTCGAATATTCTGTACATTGTGATAGAATTGTATGAAATTGTTTCTATTAAAACATGTTTAAGTAAAATATAATAATTAGATATATACCAACAGTTAATTATCATACATTTAGATTTCAAATCAATATAATTATGGTATTATAATTTAATCTGTTAAAACTAAGAGATTTAATCATTGTTAAGGTAAAGTATTTAACTTTACTTTGATAGTTTCTAGCATGTCGTAAAATTTCTTCAAATCTTCTTCGTTAAAATCCAAAAATATTTCATTAATTTTATGATTATCACGGTGCTGACTATCTTCAACTTTTAATTCTATTAAACATCTAGGTTCTGGATTTGATAATTCGATTCCAACATTTGACGAAATATTCAAAGCCCAATTTACATCCTTTAGCTAAATGAAACATATTTACAGGAAAAAAAAACATTAGGCAATTTCATATTATTAATATTTGACATGATTAGGAAACAGTGTAAACATATTCAAATTATAATCACCCTGTATGAATGAGTAAAGTTTTGCTGAAGTCTTGATACAATTTGTTCAACATTAGCGGTCCAACATTCACAAAACAATTCAACTTTTTTCATGTCTAATAAAAAAAGTTCGGATAATACATTTTTCAGTACAGCTGGTTTGGTCATATCACTAACTACCTGACCACAATAACATAAATATTTAAACAATGTGTTTCTTTCACATTTTTGGAAAATTATTTACTTGTCTCAATAAACGATTTAAGCTATTCAGTAAATTACTACATAAATCACTGTCCAATTTCAACGATGTCTCCATTGATAACAGTTCTTGTTCTCTAAACATCGATGATTTATTAGGATTGAAATCTTTCATCATCTTATCGATCAAATTGAAGAATTTGTTATTTTCAACATTATTCAGCAACTTAAATCCAGAGACAAAACTAATAGTTTAAAAAAATGAATTGTATAATATATACTCGAGTAACTTATCCCTTAATTAATTAAACCATCAACTCACGTATGGTCCTTGGCCAAGTTTTCAAACGTCATACCTAATTAAATTAAAATTACTTATTAGTTATTAGTTTACTTGAAGTGTTCTGACCAGAAATTACACCATTGAAAACATTTGCAAACCGCCAACTAAGGTGGATCAATACACCTTGCCGCCAACCATAGATATTAGATAACATAAATCGCTAACCTGTTACCTGTGTAAAAAGTGATAACCAATTCTCAAAGTCCGTGCCTTAAAAAACTTCTTTCATAATAGCGCGATCTAGTAGATTACTATAATAAGTATAATTTAACGTTCTAAATTTTAGATTTATAGTGTAGAGAAGAATGTATTGGTTTTACTAAGATATAAATTTTTTTCTTTATATACTGTGTACAAAAATTCTACCATAAATCTTGCTCAGGTATATACGCGCGGTATCATTTCTGAAAGGGAATGTTGTCCAGATGGTACTTTTGGGAGGTCATTTTTTTATTTTCCAAACGGTTTTCATAATACCTGGGAAAAACTAAGATAAAACGTAAGAAAAACGGGGAATTTACGAAAATAATGGTTTTATTATTTTTCAATTATGTTATTTGTTGTACTTCAGTTTAAAATATTAGTAGAACCTTGAAATTTGAACTGAAAACTTATATTTTACTTTTTTAGACATAGTCAAATTTTCAAAACATTTAAGCTACTTTTAGGCTTTTTATAAAAATATTGATATTTTTGTTGAAATTCAGTTAAAAATATTCGTATCGACTATATGGACTTAAAATTTGGACAGAAAATTTATATTTGCCTTTATATTATATTATGTTATGTTAAAAAACTAAATATTTTCATCTCTCTATTATGTTTGTCGTAGCCAAATACAGTTCAGTTTCAGTTTAATACATACCTATATAGTTTCATACTACAGTTCGCGGCTTCAAACCCCGTGTTTCGAATTCTAATTTTTGCTTCTAATAACTTACACAACTTATTTTTAACTTTGCACTTATTTTTCCCTTTTATCTAAACCGAGAAAAAACAAATGCATCTTAGGTGTACCTATATAGAGACTTAGCTATCGCTCGCTCAGACTAATTTTAGTCGACAAATACCCCTTGATTTGTTGTGCAAACTTTTCTACCAGAAATCTCGCTCCATAGTATTAAGTACAGCTTTTTTTTAAAAGAAAATTTTATTTTCGTGGTAATATAAGGTCGCTTTTTAATTTTCCCAGCAGTATTCTCAATAAATGTGAAAAATTGTGCCGCACAATATGTACAATAATATATATATAGGTATACAATTATTTTAATTAATAATAACTAATTATTAATTAACTTTATCGGACTAAATTTATGCCTAAAACCTTCTCTATGATGTCCTCTTTA
>CABPRJ010001894.1:4132526-4175132 GCA_902439185.1 Cinara cedri
TTCCCAGCAGTATTCTCAATAAATGTGAAAAATTGTGCCGCACAATATGTACAATAATATATATATAGGTATACAATTATTTTAATTAATAATAACTAATTATTAATTAACTTTATCGGACTAAATTTATGCCTAAAACCTTCTCTATGATGTCCTCTTTAGTTTAAAAAAAATTGCACGACGATTGAATAAGTTGTTTCGGAGTTTATCCCGAACAAAAAAAAAGCGACTTCAATTTATATAGTAGTATAGATTAACATTATATTGTTGGCTTTTTTCCCTACATTCCTATAATTCATAGTGAGGATTGGTGGAAAATGTACAAACATAATTCTATGTAAACTACACGAATTATCTACGTATAGTTCGCTATTACAGTATTATACGTGTATATCTAAACCTAACGTAGTAGTTAGTAGTTAAGTTACTTACGTATATATTTATACGAAACATAAATCAAGGATGGATCGAGGAGGGGGGTGGTCATTACTCCCTTCGAAAAGTTTTCCTTCATTATATTTTGATAAATCAAGTTTTATATTCACATCGTATACCATGCAGAATAAAATAAAATTGAATCTCATCAAAAGTAATTTATTCGGTAATAATGGTAATAGCACTGTACTGATAATATGCGCTCTTTCTAGAAAATTGTTATAATTTATAAACAAAACCCGTCCCGAAAAAAAGTCCCGCGTACGCTACTGTGAAAATGTACACCCCCTGCCCTTCACCATCAATAATTTCTAGCGCCGGCCAAGTGCACAAACCGAGTTGGGACCTCATTCACTCAATTTGGAGCAAAAAATAAAAATGTACAGTCCTCTTGTATTACTTAATAATTCCTTGGGTCCTAAATGTCATGATGGGCCCGTCGCCTGTTGTCCATCATGCCACTCTATCGGTACGCCACTGCGCTGGTGGTCTATACATTGGTGTTGTTGAACAGGGGACGGAAGAAAATATGAAAAACCGATTTAAAATGTTAACATCGTCTTAAGTTTTCGCGGAAATGATGAGGACATGGTCGTAAGTTCTATGAATCCATGCCCTAGGGAAATACGGTAAAAAGAACATGATGGAATTATATATGTCGATTGTACTTAAAAAAAACTTCAACATCTATCAGAGCTAACTTAGGTACTATCTATAATTGCGGGCTTCCAAACCGACTGGTTCATTAACCGGGCTGAGAGGACTAGACACACGGGCGGTATGAGTACCACGTTAAGTTTAAGTTAGTCAAGTTAAGTTTAGCTAAACTTCTTATGTTTTAATGGGTGCAGTAGGATACTTTCCCGAGCATCCATCGACGTGTGTATTATTTGTAAATTGTAAATCATATTGTACTTATATTATGTCTGCTGTTGTCTATTCTCAGTAAACAATGGCAGCAGTAAAGAAGTATTATGAAACAGACTACTGCGGTCGGTTAGACAAAAAACTTACCGATTAAACTTAATAAATTACACACATCATTATTTTTTAATTATTTTTTTCGGACTTTATCCCGAATTTCATGATGAATCAATTTTTCAAACTTTAGTTACGCACAGTATGCGTTAGATTTTTGTTTTTTCTATAGTTGTGCAATGTGCAGTTTACGTGTCTATAGATCGTCGTTATCAATTAGGATTATACAATATTATTGTTCATAAAACATGTCGGAGCACTGATAAACAGCTGATTGGTTTTGTAGGACCTTGACCACACCCATTCTCATTTATTTACCGTTTAGACGATAAGTTTAGTCGCTCTCGTATCATCTATTCCTTGGTTGGTCTCAGATTTCTTACCTACTGACAAGTGCAAATACTTTAAAAGAAAGTTTCATTTTTAAAAAAAATTTAATCACTCATTATGGCAAGCCAAACACAGGGAATTCAACAACTATTAGCAGCTGAAAAAAGAGCTGCCGAAAAAGTCGCTGAAGCAAAAAAACGTAAGTAGTCGATAATTTAAGGTGTGGCTGGTAAACTGGCTGATGATATCTTAAATTCATTAAAACTCTTAAACTTACTCTAATATAATTATGATTTTCTTCTATACATCCATTAGATACCTTTGGGTTACACCAATGGAAAAAAAAAATAATATCTATCGAATTAGATACCCAACAAGCGATGTTCGGCAAATGCCACACCTTGTTGATTTAAAAAAAGTTTTTCAATTTATATTAATATTTGTTAATATACAAGTATAGTTTTTAATTGTTTGAAATAGTGATTTTAATATGATTAAAATACTAGTGGTGTGTCCATTTTAAATGAAAGCAATATTCATTTTAATGTACATTTTATTTATAGGCAAAGCAAGACGATTAAAGCAGGCTAAAGAAGAAGCTCAAGATGAAATTGAAAAGTATAGACAAGAACGAGAAAAGCAATTCAAAGAATTTGAAATTAAGGTAAAACTTTAGTTGTGGTAACATCAAAATGTTTTCGCCTAAATCATATTTTGGTTCAGTTCTAACTCAAATAATAAAAAAAAAAAACGATTCTCTAAAGTAAAATCTCCATTCATAGCCATCTTAAGAATTCTTCACTACTTAATTTAATCTATTGACTGTTATTGAAAAAGAATCCAAAACTATTTTTTTGTCAAATAATATTTGTATACTATATTTAGGAAGCTAGATAAAGGTACAAGTAGCATTAAGCTAATAAAGATAAGAATAATATTGCGATAACAATATACTGTGGGATAATATTATTTACCCGCTTGTGTGGTAGATTGTTGATTAATGTAGATAAATATAACAATAACCATTATGGCTCATCAGATTAAGACAGTTCATTATTTATAAATAAATGGGCATAATAAGAATCTGGGATATTGGTCATAACTCTACTCTAGAATAATTTATTGTAAATAACAAATGTATGGTTATGTACTTATGTATAAATGTAATAACCCAGGCATAGTTAATAATACTAAGCTGATATGATTTTTTGATATTTTTGTTCTTATAATAATTTAAGTGGAAGTTGTAATTGATTTGTGTTAATTTTCAAAAATTTCAGTTTTGATATGAAAGAAATACAATTTTTATGCGTATTTAAGTATTAATATATCAATAAGATGGCTTATCTGTATATTATAAAATCAATGGTTGTACCGTACTTTTGTTTTAAATTTTAGCATATGGGTTCTCGCGAAGATGTTGCTGCAAGAATAGATGCTGACACTAAAGTAAAGATTGAAGAGATGAACAAGGCTGTATCTGTTCACAAACTGGCTGTTATTGAAAAAATTCTTGAACTTGTCTATGACATCAAGCCCGAGTTGCACAAAAATTTCAAAGCTACTGCCAACAAAGAATAATGTGTGTGTCATAGTATTTTCTTTTTTCATTTCCATACAATAAGAAAATATAATCATGTACAAATTTAATTTTGGTTTTAGTTTTCGTTTCACTGAAACATTCCGTCTGTTGTTCAATTTATAGTGTATTATTTTCAAGATTATTTATTTATTTAGGATTGCAATATTAAGCTGTTACAAACATATTTTGTTGTTTTCAGAAGTCTAAAAATTGATTAAATCTATCTTAACTATTGTTTTATGTTAAACTAATTCAAAGTGTTTTTATTTTCATTCAGATTATTAAGTCTGTGTGGATAAAATCCATAGAAGTTTTGGCTGCAAAACATGTTTAATCCATAAATATTTTCTTTGTAGAGTTCAATGATTATTTCCTTAATTTGTTTATTCTAAATTAAAATACCAAATCAATATAAATAAATGCCTATATATTTAAATCTAGTACTGCTACTTCAGTTTGATACTATAATACTAATAAAACTGAAATAATTAGTTACCAAAGTACCAATTCAATATTTATTAGAAATGCATTTATGCTTTACTTAAATTAATATTAAATTAAAAAAAAAAAAGTTGTGTAGTTTAAGAGATTAATATTATATTTACATTTGTATTATAATACTGTTGAAATAATTGTTTATTATGGATATTCAAAATTATAATAAAGTACTTATTACAATGGGAAATGATTCCCAAGGTATATCATAAATACTGTAGTATGAATATAAATTTATTTTATTTAAAATAAAATATATCCCAATTTTTTAAGTTCGACTTTTTAATATAAAATAAAAACATAATATAAAAATAGGCACTAGTAAGTTGTTTTTCATTTTAGTCTTATTTTTTTTTACATTCAATAAAAAATTAAACTGTATGAATAATATGACAATTGACAATGCCTTTAATAGGGAGAAATTTTATTGAGATAAAGTTGTGTTATTGTTCAATAATAATTTAAATTAAATTAATATTTTTATTATAATTATGGATAAGTAATGAATATATAAAATATAGCTTAAATGGGGCCTTCGATAATGGACAAAATGAGAGAAAATAGACATGGTTTGGATATTTCATGGTAACAAGAGAATCTGAAGCAGTAAGAATTGTAATATTTTCATTTTAGAATAAATGTTTGAAAATGAAAATCAATTATTTAACCAATTGCAATAGAAAGTTATGAAGTAAAAAAATTTGTTTAAATTTAGATATAATAGGAAAGATGGAGGGGGAAGAAAACTGTAGTTTGATGCAATAGAAAATGATATAAAGTAAGCCAGTATGTGACGTGGGAGCAGTAGCAGATTTTCAATATTTTTTTGGGAGGGGTCCTGAAAAATCAATTATTTTAAAGGTTTCTTTATTAAAAAGATACCCCCTTTTTGGACAATATTTTATTGAAATTATATCTGTACTTGAGGGGGTCCAGACTCTCTGGACCTCCCCCCACAACCCGTAAATTCATTACTTTGTGGGAGATCGGGTAAAGTGGAAGTTTGTAGAACAAGGGTTGCCGACCTCAAATAGTTGAGATGAAGGTGAAGGAGAAAAAGAATACTTAGTTTATAATTAGTTCACCAAATGTTATAACAAAGTGTTTAAAATTGCAAAAAAGAAAAATTAAAATGAATAATGTAAAAAATCAAAATTGAAATTGATTGTACCCATATTGTAAGATAATGTAAATGTATCATAGGTACTATTTTGTTTTACCCACTTTAAAAAAAAAAAGATTTAGTGTTATGGTCATTAAAAGTATAATATGTTTCAAATATAAATAAATATTACAATCATTAATGACTAAACCCAGGATAAATTTTGAAGGGAAATTCAGAAAGCTTTCAAATATCTACCTAGAGTGAAGATGTTAATTTGAAGCGAAGATACTTATTTTAAGTGAGCATTGAAATTAAAATTCGGAAATTTCAATCTCGAATAAAGGACAATATTATCAGTGTCTCGTATTGGAATAAAGAATCCGATATTTGTCCTATAAGTTAAATTATAACTAATCTCTGAAAATTGAGATACTTCAAACGTTAGGTGCTTAGATACTTATATTGTATTACAAAAAAATATAGGTACCAGGTACCTACCTGCCCAATTACGACTGTATAAATGAAAGTAGACAAATTTAATGATAGTTGTATTCAACAGTAATGTTAATCTATAAAATTTAAATGCTAAGTATTTTCGTTTTAAAATTTTGAAAGAATTTTTTATACTTCTAAGGGTGAATCTTAACTAAAAAATACTAAGGTATATTATAATAATTTATGGATTCTCTACTTTCTATTCCCATTACCTAACATATAAAATTATTCATAAAACGTATTATGAACCTTATCACTAAGTATACAATTCTACATCGTATATTCAATAGAAATAATATATACTTGTATAATATTATATCTATGATGTATTCATCCCATTAATTATTATGGTGGTCGTGTATTAAAATTTAAATCATGTCAGAATTTATATATTTCTCATATTAAATTCCTATAATTATTGATTGTGTTAACATAGCTGTTTGTCATTTGATAATAATGAGATAACAAAAAAATAAAAGTATTGTAATTATTGATTTTGAAGTCCAGAACAAAACAAAAATTATTAATATTTAGACTGTGATAAGTTTTGGTATATGTTATTGTAAATAGGTATTAAAATTTTATACAATGGGTAAGTTTTATAATAATTTTGTTAACATATTTACAATTAGTATTAATAATATTAGGTACTAATTTTAATATTCTATTGATTTTTAGACACTAGCACTCAAATCAATAATGAAATTGATGTCAATCAATGGAATGATTTGCTATTGGATGTACAAAATAAAAGCAGAAAAAAGTTGCCTGAAAACAAAAATGTATTGTTATTGGGCGATAGTAAATCAGGCAAAACAACATTGGTGACCAAGCTACAAGGCCTCAAAGATTCAAAACAGGGATGGGGCATGGAGTATGGGTACATACAGGTTAGAAAATGTCCAAATTTAAGTTTAATTTTTATAAATATATTGTATTTTGGTTAATAGGTACGTGATGATAGCACTGATGAAAATGCCCAGTTAAACGTTTGGACTTTGGATGGTGATCGATCACTGAAATATTTGATGAAGTTTGCATTAAATGAGCAAAACTTTGAGGATACCACAATAATTTTAGTTGCTTCCATAAAGAACCCATGGAAAATTATGGAATCTCTAGAATTTTGGTCAGCAAGACTTCAGGATCATATAGATTGCTTGAATTTAGGCATGGAGCAAACTCAAAATCTCAGAGATAAATGTGTTGATAGAATCATTGATTACTCACCACCTGATAGTAAATATCGCACAAGTTTAAACTTTTTTTGTATTTTAATAACATAATTCATTCAAATTCAAATTTATATTAGAGTAAATATGTGTAATATTTCATTAAAAATGTTACTCTATTCAATTAAAAACATTGGCAATCATCAGATATGAAAATTTACTAAAAGTTCAATTTTTGTGAATTTTGGGTTTTCTAAATTATTAAATATAAAATAAATATTGTATCATTACATATAATATATAAATTTGACAGTACTAGTTGTTAAATATTATTATTTGTATTTTTATAAAATGTTTCTAATTTTTTTTAGATTTGTCATATGAATCGAGTCAAAAGGTCCGACTTCTCAATGAAGGGGTATTGACAAAAAATCTTGGTTTGGATGTTGTTGTTGTTATAACCATGACTGATTGCATCAAGAACTTAGAAATTGACAATTATTCCGAAGAACATTTTGATTATATTCAATGTTGTTTACGAAAATTTTGTCTACAATTTGGCGCTGCTTTATTTTATGTTTCTGTAATGGAAGACAAAAATTGTGATCTACTATATAAATATTTAATGCATAGGTAAAATAAATGATATTTAATAAAATATTAAATCTCATTTACCATTTCTATTAACTTTTGAATGATACTCAGAAAAATATTTTCTAAATGTTTGATCATTGTGAAATTTGTAATAACTAGTTTCAATAATTAGTATAACAATAAAAAAAATATTTTAAATTTATTTTTTTTTAGGTATTTATATTAATTTTTTTTTCCCCCAGAATTTACCGCTTTCCATTTAAGACACCGGCATTAATTGTGGAAAAGGATTCTGTATTTGTTCCTTCTGGCTGGGACAGTATGAAAAAAATTGAAGTGCTCTATGAAAACATGCAAAAAATTGATCCTGAAACACATTACAGTGATGCTATTCCATTTCCATATGAAAAACAGCATAAAGAACATGAACTCCAAGATGAAGAAGAACAAGTATTTTTGGCCAGACAGCTCGTGTTGTTGAATCAAAATATAGCTCAGCCACAAACACCAGTTGTTAGAAAGTCAATTGAATTGACAAAACCATTATCGGCTAATAAACGAATTTCAGACAATCCTCCACCTAGCAGTGAACGAGCTTTGGCTAGCTTTTTCAATGCACTTTTGCAAAAAAAACAAGAATCTCCAACGGCAAGAACTCCATCAAAAAAACCAGTCGAAAATGCAGGCTCACAACAATCAGACCAGACTGATAGTGATTCCAATACTCCAAAATAAAAATTTCTAATCTCTAATATTATGCATGCCAAATTTAGATATATTTGTATATCGTAATATAAATCAAATAAAACTTGTCTAATTATATTTAATTAATACTTTTGTTCTTATAATTTGTATTGTTCATAATATTTATATAAGTTGTTAGACATAATTACTATATACAATTAATAAGACAATTAATTTAAAAGTTGATTAAAGCTTTAGTTTTAAAAATAAAAACAAATGTCTAGTTCATAAGTTTAAAACAGTATTAAACTTAATCACAAATAATTGTATTTACAAGTATTGATATAATAGTCATGGATTTAGTCAAAAAATTAGTATATATATTTGTTGTGAACGTTATCAAAATTAATGGGTAGTCAAATTATAATTTTTTTTTTTTTTTCATTAGTTATAGTATTTATTTTACATTATAAAATAAAAATAAAATTGATATTAACCAATAAAAATAATAACTTATAATAATAATCAATAATTTTCATGACAATTTTATGTTCCATGCCAAGGAAACAAACTAAGTTCTATATTAAAGTGTACATTTTTTTTCATTAGCGCACGGAAGCATTTAAAACTTAAATTTATATTACAAACAATATTATTTTACAATAAAAATGTATAAATTAGTTTTAATATTTTGAAGTGAAATAATCAAATTAATAACATTTGTATTTATTTCTACAAAATGCTATTTACTTAAATACAATTTTAAATTATTTGGCAGCTTTGGGCGAACCACAACTTATGATTCATAAGTGAATAAGAGACAAATAAAAGAATGTATATAGAGTATACAGATAGTCGAAGTATATTTAAAAAAATATATAAGCTGATAGTATTAATACTGCTTACAGATGCATTACTATAGAAAGTGGACAGTTGGGAAGATAAAAAATATTATTTTATGTACCTAGTTATTTCATTTATTTCTGAGCAAAGTTCAGTTAAATATGTTTTAAAATAATGCTATATGAATGTGATTTTCATAAATATTTGAACTTAAAACTTTAAACAAAAATTATCTCATAAATGCTCAACTTTTTGTTTAATCACCAACTAAAACTTCAACATTTTTAATGGGCTGAAACAATGTTATCTACATAAAACCAGATAAAAATTAAAAAAGTTCAATATGGTTACCTATAAATAACTCAAAAATTGCCAGAGTTCATATGTCAAAAAAAGTGTTACATATTAGTAAGTTGCTCGGTCCTAATTTCAAGTTTTTATAATTATTTTTTAATTGAATTATGAAAAAAAAAAATAAATAAACAACAATATTTATCTGCAAATTTTCTGTCTTTTCCACTTTTTTGTTATTATTAAGGAATCTACATAAAAAAAATAATCAAAAATCATACACCGTAGTTAAATAGTCATCGCTTCGTTCGGAATCTAAAGAGTACACATAATACAACTCAATGTATTCTTTTAATACCTACACGAGCGACTTAAACACTTCAAGATTCAGTGCTTTAAAAAAACATATTTTAAAGCAAAAAAATTGAAAATTAAATAGTATGGATCCACATAATAGATGGGCGCTTTCAATATATCCAGCAGACTGCAATTTGGGCGACTAGAATTTCCATAATTATTTATCCTATTCTGTAATTAACATCATTTTATGGCGATGAACACGAACTGAGATATTTTAGATTATGTTGGTGCATGGTAACGAACTACGGCTTCGGATATTATAATTATTTATGTTACAGCCAAAGATATACTCAGTATAACGATTAATGGTCTATATAATATGAATATACATTGTTAAATTGNTAATTATTTATGTTACAGCCAAAGATATACTCAGTATGACGATTAATGGTCTATATAATATGAATATACATTGTTAAATTGTCATTTGTATCTATCCATATCTAATATGTATTAGTAAGGTGAATTAGCCTTGTTTAATGCATTACAATATGACTGCGAAAAAATATTAGATTTTTATAACACTATTGAGTCTTTATCGAATACCGCGAATGTCGAACGAGATTCGAGACCATCAGCTACCGAAAAACCGAGGTTTTGCGCTGCCGTTGCTATAACGTAGTTTTCTTTTCCATGATCAACCCGTATCCGGCGATGAATCGCGCGCAGTAAGTAAGTTGACGAGGCGTTTTTAATTTTTATCAGCGGTTTTGTCCTTGAACGCGCGTGTGCACTGTCCCGTGTTTTCGTCTTAGTATAATATTATATTTTGTTGTACGTTGTTATGTTATTATTTTTATTTTCAGTCGTGTACGGTTTGTTGACAACTGTATAACCTTTTTGGTGTTGTTAAACTCGTGTTGAAAATAAAATCCTCTTGGATACCTACTTGTTTTTTCGACTTCTGCTTGTCTATGCGAGTGACGTGACGACCGCACTTTTCAGTTGGTAGCTCAAAACCAAATAATCTGACAGTTTAGTGTAGCGCGGGCCCACAGTTGTTGACGTTATCCGGCGGTTACACGCCACGCCGTATCCGTTATACAGTTACGAATAAGGGTAAGTCAACAGAACGATTTCCGTCTTACTGGTATTCCTCAACGCGGAGTTAATGCTCACACATACACATACACATACATATACTCGTACACTAAATTACGCTAAATCAAAAACTTTAAATATTACATAGGTAATAGCCGCAGTCACAATGAGTGTCGATACATACGGTCCGAGTTCTCAGACTCTAACGTTTTTGGAGACCGAAGAAGCCGACATGATCGGTGCGGACACTCAGGGTAGTGAATTCGAATTCACCGATTTCACACTGCCGTCTCAGAGTCAAGCACCCATGTCTCAATTGGACCCGTCGACATCATCTCATAGGGTACTCATAATACCGATTATAGTATTAATAATCATCATGCATGGTTTATTGACAATTAATTGTATAATTTTATTTATTTGTTTCTCGTTAATAGATGCAGTTACTGAGTAATAAAAGTGACAAAGATGACTCTAATGTTATTACGGTCACCAAGAAGATTGGCGAACTTCAGTTTGAGGATGAAGAAGAAGATTCATTTTTTACCAAGGTACATTTTTCTTTGATCATGTTCTCGTAGCGTTTTAGTTTTGTAGTTTTATTAAAACAATATAATAGGCTAATGTTGAAAATAAATTGGTAATTAATAGACTTTTATTGAGAAAATTAAGAACCTAATTAGATGGTACATACTTAATTTTTTATTTTTGGTTTTCCATAATACTTTGATATAGTTGTTTATTTAAAATCCAACCTTAAATATCACTTAAATTTTGTAGATCGTCAATTAGGTACTTGTACATTGAAGTTGATATTATTATAATACAAAATATATTGCTAAATTATTGTAAGTTTTTTTTTTTAAGTTTCAACAAAAATTAATATTAAATTGTAGTACTTAAAATTGTGTATTACTTTATTTCTATAGGTACCAATTTTATGAAAACATATTTATCCCATTATATTAAAATATAATATATTTTAAAATTTTAAAATAACTTAACAACTGTTAAGGTTGTTTAATATCTTTGTGTTTATCTTTAGTCACAATTATTTGAAGCTGAGTGTTAAGACCTTATAGATTTATTTGATTGTTATTAGTACTATTTTCTCGTAAAAATGTGGTTTTAAATATAATAGTTACTACAGTTTCAATATTTTAATTAGTAATTTTAAGTAATCGCATCAATTTACTATCAACTTAAGTTGTATAAAATAATTAGACCATTATCTAGTATTGTTTATATTTTTTTTTTTTAATATTTGATCACAAGTATTTCATTAAAATGAAATGAAATAAATAAATGAATATAATTTATTAAAAAAGAAGTATTTGACCAGTAATATAATTTAAAAAAGTTCAAGTAAATTAAGTTTTGGTATCTTTATACTAGGTATTAAAATATCATTTGTCATCATATTGTTATTATTTAAATTTTTATAAATTTAAACAATAATTTACAATATAACATAAATGTTTCTGTTATTATTTAGGAATTGCCGTACTATGCTTGCAAGTATTGTGGTATTCATGACCCTGGATGTGTGGTCATGTGCAATATTTGCAAAAAGTGGTTCTGTAACGGACGTGGAAATACTTCTGGATCGCATATAATCAATCATTTGGTTCGAGCTAAACATAAGGAAGTAACATTGCATAAAGATGGTCCATTGGGCGAAACCGTATTGGAGTGCTATTCGTGCGGTGTAAAAAATGTTTTTGTGCTTGGATTCATTCCTGCCAAAGCTGATTCAGTGGTTATATTGCTTTGTAGACAACCTTGTTCTACACAAAACGCTCTAAAAGATATGAATTGGTAACTAATTATTATTTTATAAATATTCATTTTATGTATCTATTGATTTAAAATTAACTATTTTTTTATTATTTGTTAGGGATCAGGAACAATGGAAACCATTAATTGCTGATCGCTGTTTTTTAACTTGGCTTGTCAAAGTACCAAATGATACTGATCAGTTGCGTTCCAGACACGTCAGCGCCACTCAGATTGCTAAGCTTGAAGAATTATGGAAAGATAATAATGAAGCTACGATTAATGATCTTGATAAACCAGGTGTAGATGAAGAACCACAAATTGTTTTATTAAGATATGAAGATGGCTTTCAGTATCAAAATGTATTTGGACCATTAGTGAAATTAGAAGCAGATTATGATAAGCGTTTAAAAGAATCCCAGACTCAGGAAAACATTACTGTTCGATGGGATGTTGGATTGAATAAAAAGACAATAGCCTATTTTCATCTTGCCAAAACAGACGGTGATATGCGTTTGATGCATGGTGATGAATTGCGTTTGAGATTGATTGGTGAAAATCCATGGGCCGGTATTGGGCATGTCATTAAAATACCTGATAATTTTGGAGAAGATGTAGGATTGGAATTGAAGATAAATAATGGAGTACCTACTGAAATAACTTCAAACTATGTGGTTGATTTTATATGGAAGTCTACATCTTTTGATAGGTAGGTTTAAAAATATCATTATTAAGATTTAATACAAACTACTTATATGTTAGTAGATATTTTTAAATATTTATTTTTTTTATTTTTAGAATGCAGTGTTCATTGAAAAGATTTGCTACTGATGAGTCGTCAGTGTCATCATATATATATCATAGATTATTGGGGCATGAATTTGATGACCTAATGTTCAGATCGCACATGCCAAAACACTTTTCAGCTCCAAACTTACCAGATTTAAATAGATCACAAGTAATAAATATAATTTTAAAATATTATTTGTAGACAGTAAAAGTTTAATTGAAATAATTAAAATAATAGGTTTATGCTGTAAAACACGCTGTGCAACGGCCTTTGTCTTTAATTCAAGGACCCCCTGGAACTGGTAAAACTGTAACTTCTGCTACAATTGTTTATCAATTAGTAAAAATCAATGGTGGGCCAGTATTGGTGTGTGCCCCTTCAAATATCGCAGTGGATCAACTAACTGAAAAAATTCATAAAACTGGCTTAAAAGTATAATATTTAATACATTTTTGATAACATTTCATTACTATTATTAATTGTGTAATTGAATTTAGGTTGTTCGTGTATGTGCTAAATCTCGTGAAGCTATTGATTCTCCAGTTTCATTTTTAGCCCTTCATAATCAGGTCCGAAAAATGTCTTGGTAAGTCATTTTAAGATACTTTTTACATTTGTGTAATTTTTTGTGTAATATTATTTTTTGTTTAGTAATGTTGAGCTTCAAAAGTTCCAACAATTAAAAGATGAAACTGGTGAACTGTCAATGGCCGACGAAAAAAGATATCGTGCTCTGAAGAAGGCAGCTGAACGTGAGTTACTTAAAGCAGCTGATGTTATTTGCACTACATGTGTTGGAGCAGGTGATCCACGCTTAGTACGGTTTAAATTCCATTCCATTCTGATAGATGAAAGTATGCAAGCTACAGAACCCGAGTGTATGGTTCCAGTTGTACTCGGAGTCAAACAGGTGAATATAATTTATAGTAATACTTATTTATGGTCTTATATAATTATTTGTTTTTAGTTGATTCTTGTTGGAGATCACTGCCAACTTGGACCTGTAGTAATGTGTAAAAAGGCAGCAAAAGCTGGTTTAAGTCAATCACTTTTTGAGCGTTTAGTAGTGTTAGGTATTCGCCCTTTTAGATTAGAAGTACAATACAGAATGCATCCAGAACTTTCACGTTTTCCATCAAATTTCTTTTATGAAGGATCATTGCAAAATGGTGTTTGTGCTGGTAAATTCCTTATTATATTTCTAGCAGTTTTACACAATTTTGACTAATAATATATTTTTGTATTTAATAGATGATAGGAAATTAAGCAAAATTGAGTTCCCCTGGCCAGTGGCAGATAAACCAATGTTATTTTATGTGACTCAAGGTCAAGAAGAAATAGCTGGCTCTGGAACATCTTATTTAAATAGAACAGAAGCCGCTAATGTTGAAAAGATTGCTACTAGGTTTTTGAGATGTGGTGTAAAACCTGATCAAATCGGAATCATCACTCCTTATGAAGGACAACGTGCGTACTTGGTATGTATTATTATTTATTATTCGAATAAGTTTATAAGCCTTATAGCACATATGTTTTAAAACTAATACATTTAAAAATTAAATTAATATAACAAACATTTTCTAATTCAAATTAATATGTTCTTTTCAATCATTAAAAGTCATAATATCAGTACTAATTTTTGATATCTTTATTTAGGTGCAATACATGCAATATCAAGCACCCCTTCCAGCTAAAGTATACCAAGAAATTGAAATAGCTAGTGTGGATGCATTCCAGGGCCGGGAAAAAGATTTGATCATTATGTCTTGTGTGCGTTCTAATGAACATCAAGGAATTGGGTTTTTAAACGATCCCAGACGATTGAATGTTGCTCTGACAAGGGCTAAATATGGCATTTTAATTGTTGGAAATCCAAAAGTTTTATCCAAAGTAAATAATTAATTTACTCTTCAAGAGTTTTTTTCATAACCTACTTAAATTTTTTTTAGCAACAATTATGGAACCATTTGTTGAATTATTATAAAGCAAACAATGTCTTAGTGGAAGGACCATTGAATAATTTAAAAGAATCTCTTATTCAGTTGTCCAAACCCAAACAGTTGGTGAACACATCAAATCCTGGATCACATTTCATGACAACCCATATGTATGATGCTCGTGAAGCTTTAATTCCTGGCAGTGTTTATGATCGTAGTAATCAAGGAAATGTACCTAATGGTCACGGTCCACATCAGTATTTCCCGAGACCTGGACCAGGTCCTGCAGTTGGAATGAGTTTAGACTTGTATACTCGTAATCATGATCCATTAACGTTTATCACGCCAGATACTAGATCGCAACCTCAAATTGGTGGAATACCTGTTGGTATGGTGATGAATATGAATTCCATGGCGCCTAGATTCTTTAATCAACAATCCGTTCAAAGTAAATATTTTAACAGTAATATGGGCAATTTAATGTATTAAATATGAGGGAAACAATAAATGTATTAGATTTACTATAAAAAAAATAAGACTAAAAAATACTGTTTGGAATTTTTTTTTTGTTAGCAATGATTTATTATTGTGTACATTAACTTAATTACTCTATATACTTTTACATTTATTTTATTATTTATTTTTTTAAATTGTAGATCGTCAAAATGTTCGCACCAATCGGTTGCCAATGACTAGTGGGCGTCTGAAAACTAAATCCAATCAGAAGAATCAAAAATCAAATGGAATTGGCGCTTCTCCTCTCAGTCAAGCATTAATGCCAGATGTTTCCCAGCCATACAGTCAGAATATGTCGCAGGTATATTTTTTACTATTTATTTAAATTTTTTTTTTTTGATTAAGACGTATAATAAATATACCTCAGTGATTATAAGAAAAACAACACAAAAAATTAAGAGGAAAATCAATTTATTATTTGTTTTAATTTGTTATTTTGTTCATTTTATTAATGTAATGTAATGATTTCAGAGTATGTCTCAACCAGGATTTAGTCTTTCGCAACCAGGATTATCTCAGCCTGAGTTATCACAAGACAGTTATATGATGGGTGAGTTTCATTCGCAAATGGACGGGTTACTCTCCCAAGACTCCACGTACCAAGGTGACCGTACAGTCACTTCATTTTACAATCCACCGAACACATTGTACTCTCAGGTAAGTGTTTAAATATTATAGACTAAGTGTCCATCTAGCATTGCCTAGATTTTATATTGAATCAAATGTTTTAGTACACAAATTAGTACCTAGTATATAAAAATAGCTGTACTACTAGCTAGCAACTTTGTCCACGACTTCGCCCTTGTGCTATTCAGTGTATGGTATATTCCTATTTTGGTTCGAATTAATCTTACCGGAACCTCCCACTATGAAGTTTTTCGACTTTCCCCGAAACCAACTATTTAAATTAATTTAAGTGAACCATTACCCAATTACCCATTGGAATGTTTCCCATTAACCTCTCTTGGGAGTATCTAATTTTGGTCCTCAAAATACCCCTTTTACTATGCTCGCTTTTGAGATTAAGCATGTCGAGACATGGCTCATGTTAGTATTAAAGAAAACCATTTATTTTGAATTTGTTAAATACGAGACTCCTTTTTTCTACCTTTATCTCTATCACACTTTACTGTTGCATGTTTTATACAAATATATTGGTATTAAATAATGGTGATGTGTATTGATTCTTGTTCAGCTAGGACAAAGTCGTTAATAATATAATATGTGTACTTTTTTTTTTTTTTTAGCAACCATATTGAATACATTTGTAATAAATGAGTACAGCCAATGAGGTACGTGGGAGCGTCTTGTTGGTGCTGATTTATCAACAGAATATTTGTATTATTGCGCGTCGTTTGCGAACATCATGAACAACCCATGTTTGCATAATTAAATGTTTGTGGAGAAAAACTCCTAAAGGGCTAAGATGAACATTTTGCAATTGATTTTATATAACTATTGAATGTGGAGAATACAAATTACGTTACTTACTGAAATGTTTTGGCGAAAACCATATTATTTTGCATATTAGTAGTTCAACATTATTATTTCTTATTATTTATTTAATTTTTTTTTTCTTCTGTTATTGACTTATATAATATCTAATTTTTTTTACTTTGAGTTCAAGAATTTAGATGTGCATCTAAACATACATAATATATATATATATATTATATATATAATATATATATATTATATATATATTATATATATATTACATGGGAAAACATAATATAGTTATTAAATTTAATATTTTGCTTACAGTAATGATTAAACTTTGTAGGCGATTTCCTATGATTTTGTTTATTAATTCCGGTTTTTTTTCTTTACTTAAAATAACTTTTCACATTAATCTTTTTTTTTTTTTACGAGTCAATTGTGTAAGTTTAATGTCTTTAGTTTCAGTTTTGTTTTTTTTTACATAAATATAACAACCAAATGATATTTTATTATGAAGGCAAATGAAAAATTATATAGATTTTCTAAGTTCTGTAATACCTGTTATTTGGTAATGTATTAGATCTATCGCAATGTTTGACATATTTGGTTTTAAGTCTAGTAATAATGTATGATTGATTGACATTGTTTGATAATAATGTTAAACAACAGCTGTCTATAACATTTATATTTGATTTTTAATTGTTATGTTGGTTATTATCATTTAACAAGAGTTGTGTAAAATTACTAAAGAAGTTGAAACAATATTTCTTTGGTTCTTGATTATGTTAAATATTTTTATTTTTATAAACCAAAAAAATTGTTAAAAAACAAAAAATATATAATTTATTAGAATTTAGTACTTTTAAAGTAGAAAAATATATTCTTGAAATCAATCGTAAGAATACAAAAATAATTTTTTAACCCGGTTAGTATTAAATGCAGAAAGTTAAAGAAAGTCTGTGATCTGTTGGAGTTATAAATATTTTAGTTTATAATGTTAAGTAGGATGTAATTTCAATATTTAGTTATAATTTTATAACTATTTATTGAGTGACCATCTGTGTATTCTCGTAAAGTCAAAATAAAATTATGTATAATAATGTTCTTTTTTTTAAAAAAAATGTAGTTTAATGAAAACGCTACAGTTTATTGGCCAGGGCACTTTTTCTCCAAGACATATTTAAAATATATAAATCAATTGTGGGCTTGGATAATTAATTAATTAAACCTTTTTTTTCTTTTTTGAAAGTAATTATTAATATATCAATGTTTTTTTTTTTTTTGTAAGATATTTTGTAAACAAAATATAATTTAAGGAAACAAACATTTTTAATTTCTATATGAACTTGCTAAATTTTTACTTTTAAATAGTCATTATAATTTTGAATTTATAAAAAATTGTAATAGATACTTAGTAGTATAGTGTGCATTCTAAATGTCAAGCTTATTTTTAGGCGTTAGTTAAACAAAATTGTACTAAACATGTTTATGGATTGGATTAATTATGATAAGTAAATTGAATAAAAACTAGTTGTGTAGAAAATTGTGTGTTATCTGTGATGTTTTGATTTTACACCTTTTACAGGACCCAAAATATTGACTGATTTCTGATAATTTGTTTATGCCTATAATAGTATGTTGTATGGAAAATAATACCTACCTAGTATATATTTGCTGGTTTCTCTACTGTTAACCAGTTTTTCTAATATTGGAGACATTAAAATTTACTGCCTTAGGTCATAATAATTTTTACCATCCTACTCAGCCTGAAAATAAATTAATACCTACTATATTTAGTAAAATAAGCCATAATGTTTAAAAAATACGCTTTCCTTGCCCCATCCTTTAAATACTTTTTTAGCTTTGGGTTTATAGATAAAACAGTCAGGATTGCATGATAAATATGTAAATAAGTGGTTAATAAAAATTTGAGGGCAGTATAAATCGGGAAAATAATATTCGCGAATATTATTTGTATGAGTTATTTATTATTTATGAGTTTATCAAAAACCGATGGTTAACATCGACTAAAAACTTGTGCCAGTCTTTGAATAGAAAGTAAACCCTGATATTTTTGCACAAAACCACGTCACAGTGGCATATTTACGGAGGGGGGAATTTAGGTGACGTATCCTCCATTTAGCTTTTTTTTTTTTATAAAATCATCAAATACATTTATGTACTTTTCTTCTATAAATATTAGATATTTAATATGTATTGGTACCACAGTAGGTATATTTTTTCTCTTTAAAATAATACATAAAAAAACCGAATCCCCATGCCAACTGTACATAACGAAGATAATATTAGTTACTAAGTTACTACAGTACTTATTTTTGCGTGCAGTAGCAATTTTCAAGTGTGTAGTAAAATATAAATTTCTTTTATAAGTTTATTATATATTACAATAATTACAATACAGAAAAAGTATTACGATTATTAGTTACAAAACCTTTTGATTTTTTTATGGTCAACATCAAGAATTCATTTTAATATTAAAATCATTATTAAATTAAAGCACCATATATTATTTTATAGCGGTATCTACAAAAGGATAACAAATTTCAATACTTTGTTCAAAATAAGTAAGTGATTTGAGTACTGTGATAAATGAAAAAAATTTGTTTACTAGTTACAACCATTAAAAGATGTTTGTTTAGGTATGCTGAAAAAAAAAATGGTTAAGTGTGTAGTGACAAAAAATAGGAACTGAGTTACTATAACATCAATCATCTAACAATATTATATACACCCTAAAAATAACTGATGAATTTTTCCACATTATCCGATTATCCGAATATTCGTAATGACTCTGGATTCCGACCTCACTCCTCATTAAGTAATAATCCGTTCAATCGGTAGTATCTGTCATGTCTCATGTGATTTGGTCTGATTGTGTCATTGCGATTTGTGAATTTAATACATTCGTGATTCGTATGAAAGTACTTAAAACACGGCTAATGATTTTTGAAATTTAATATTAATTTTTTATTTGTTACTCATTTTTAAAATAAAACGGTGCGAGTTATACAATAGTATTTTTTTTTATTAAAAAAAATGAAGATTAAAAGGAAAAAAGTTGATAATACTATAAATACACTTGTTACACGTTTTTCAAAAAAAATCATCGTAATAATAAAGAATGCTGTGATGGTGTAAGTACCTTGATCAATTTATATCTTGTTTTCGTAACTCCAATTTTTGTTTGTTTTATACGTTTTGAAGGGTCATATAAATCAAACCAAAATTAATGACCCAGCAACAACAAAGGTAACTTTCGAGCAATATTCAAGTATAGGCCCCATGGCGATACTTTCTTAAATATTATTAAATTATATTATTAAATATTCTTGAAGATGAAAGGGGTTACAGATACATATCATCAAAGACGCGAAATGAAATTATTTGTATTTGCGATCAATTAATTTCAAGAGAAATGGTCGGGAAAGTAAATGCTACCGAAGGGGTTTTGCAGTTTTAGCCGACGAAACAACGGATATTGTTACAAAAGAACAACTGACATTATGCGTTCGTTTTATTGACAATAACAATATGGTAAACTAGAGTGTTTTTCATTCTGTTATTATTCACAGTTTTTAACGGGAACTGACCTCGCGGCATCTGCTATGGCAATAGACGGCAACGATTTATCAAAACAATCAATTCAAATCGATACATCGATAATCACGTACCGGTTGTATTGTATTTTGTGTACCCAGGTGTAAAAAGTTGTTTGGTACTAATTGCGAACGTTCAATTGGACAAGGCCACAAGAGGGCATGGTGGCGCGTCTAACACGAGTGATAAACGCAGAGGGGTCCTAGCAAAATATCCCAAAGTCCCATTTAGCTTGTTCATTGTGCCGCACACACACGTTAAATCTAACAGTTTAAAAAGGAACGAATATTCAACCGGTTAGAAACTGTCTCGGTGTTGTCGTGAGAAACTCTACATCGTTTTCGGTACGCCGAAATGTAACGGCGCGCTTTTGAATTGTATCGAAAACGCAAACGAAACACCGAACGGTCAAGACGTTCGCCAGACCGTGCGCTCATACGGCGTTGGACACAAAGCCACGACGTTGTCAATGATTTCGCTGAACCGTTTCCGTGCGTCGTGGACGCTCCAGACAATATTTCACTGGCGCACGACGACCCGTCGGGTACACAATACGCATTTTCATTTGTCTAAACCGATTGGTTCAGAACGGTAATAACGGTTACCGCGGTACACCCGCGATCGCTGCATCACCGTTACCGTTGTGTCACGAGACGCTATCACGCACCTGTGGCGCCCGGTCGGCGGACCGCGCGCGGTTCGCGACCGGACCCCGGTTATAAACATTGTTGGCGATACCCGGTCGCGCACTACTCGCGTGCTCGGCGAACACACGCGATTCCGACTGCTCGCCGGGTGTTTGGACCGGACGACCCGCGCGCCTGTCGCCGGTCTTCGCGCGCTCGTTGACCGTTGTCCGATCGCCGTGTTTGCCGTCGCCGACACCAACCGGACCCTCGGAGAAAAATAACGGAATACGCGACCCCCTCGTTCGCGGCGATAAGCGAGAGATGCCTGTTGTCGGCGCTGCGTCTACGGCCGTGTGTGCCGCGTATACGTTTAGAAAAGCGAAAAGCTAGCCAACCCAAATGAAGGGCGGCGGACGTTGTCGTCGAATGAAAAGTCGACAGAGGTGAGTACATTTTTTGTCGTTGTACGTTGAACTGAAAATTGTTGGCCGTAAATAGATTTCAATGCGACGGCTCCCATCGGCCCGCGCGGCTCGTGAGGCGGTCACGGTCGCGGACCGATCGCCGGGTGCGCGAGCCGCGCGGTTGTCGACGCGGACGGCCGTTATTGTCGCGTTGCCGCTATTGTGAGGCGGCGCTACACGCTGTGGCCGACATTGGATCCGGTGTGTATCTGCGTGTGAACTGTGAATACACTCGAATGCTCGATTTGATTCGACCCGCTTGATTTAACTTTTGAAGTGTTCGGAATATGTACAAATAGAAAACGGACGACGTGGTTGCGGCCGCAGCCACTGCGTTCTGTCGTTCTGTCTGGTAGTAAGCTATTAATTCGAAAACGTCTCGAGAGCGGACACGCGACTAAACGCGTCGCATCGTGCAGCTGTATACCAAAATGCCGGTTGCAATTCGCTCCCAACGTTGGACACGGACATTTGTCGGCGTGTCGAACCGTCGCGCGGCCAACGTCTGGACGTCCAAAGAAACTGGACGCATCGTGTGGCACCGCCTTATTATTCGCATTCCGTGTTTCACTGGCCGTGAGCCGCGTCCCCCTAATGGTAATTGTCCTCCGTTGACGCGCGAAACGGCGGAAGAGAAAAAAAAATATATAGCCGGTTATCACGAAATGTCGTCGTAAATATTGTTTTTTTTTTCCTGCAATACACGTTAACTTATTTTGAGCGACAAAAATTAATAAAAACACAATTATTGTTTAGCGAAAATCATGTTTTTTTTTTTTTTTCTGGTACATTTAAAGCGTTATTATTACAAACAATAGTACGACAATAAATACGTTATAATAAAATTATATTAACGTGTTATGTGTGCCGAGATACACAAACTCACGCGGCCGTACGTCGAACGGTGGTACGGCACGTGCTCGTAACGTTAACATGCTATTTTTCGCGAGTGTACAAACAGTTAAAAAATATTGTCGTCGAAAAATTACCGTCGTTTTAATATTTAAAATATATATGGTTAAAAATACAACACGTATATAATAATATATTATGTATCATAAAATATCAAACTTAAAACATAGATAATGAATATAAATAGACAATATCGTAAAATACACAAGTGTAAATAATATATAACGGTATTCCCATTTAACGTTAAATATTTCAAATAAATCTCTTTTTTTTTTTTTTTCCCCCCTCGTTATAATGCATTTCGCAGAGTACATGACATTTTACTACACTATGAACTTCTGAACGACGACTTACGGGGGTGGGAGGGGGGGGTTAGCGCAAGGGGCATATACGTACATACATGTATATCTCAACGGGAAAAATAAAAAACCACGGCGGATAATCATAATTTTTTTTTTTCGTGACGGATTATTTGTAGAGATCGCGAGGAGTGAAAACAACGTCAACTCTGTCAACTCCGGCGCAATATTCGCCCGCACCGCAGCTCTGTTTTACCGCGAGTGCGACTCTTGCGGTTCGTAACCGTTGACGCGCGCGCACGTGCCCGGTACGTTTTAGGTTTTGTGCGGTTCCCACCCCGGTACACGCAGGCCCGGTCGCCTGGTCGTACGCGTCGCGGGGACACGTACGCGGACCACTCGTCGCCGTTATGTTTTGTCAAATCCGCGGCGGGCCGAAACGAAACTAGGGGGTGGGTGAGAAACGCCGGAATTCGCCGGGAGCACCCCTGTCCCGTCATTTGCAAGGCCCCCGGGGCGTTCAGACCAGACGGGCACGGATAAGACCGGCCGTTTCCGGTCCGAAACGGTTGCACGCGCGACGGTGGTCGAGTCGCGAACGGTACGACGGTTGATGGTGGCGTGTACGCGGCGTGTTCCATATCGCGGTTCTAAAACGGAGGGGGGGGGGCGCGAAAAAAAATACCGGAATGCCGCGGTGCGCGTCTTTTCTTCTCGCAATAACGTCTCCGGTCGTCGGACGCCCGAACTGTGACGCGTTATTAGCGTGGCGTCTGACAGGTACTGTTCGCGGACGGTGACGAGCTAATGAGAAATCACGTGGGATATTAAAGACCGGTCGAAAAAGCGTCTGAAAAGCGATCGAGCGCGCTCGATTAAACTGTTTTTTTTTATTTTCTGTGATTCCGCCTACGCGCGAAAGGAAAGTGCCGCGCCCCGCGGGCGCGCACACCGGACTGATCGAACGAATAATGCGCGTAAAAGAAAACGAAAAATGCCGTTGAAAAATCCGATACACGACGGTTAAATCGACAACTTTCGATAAACCTATAAAAACGCAATATTACAATACAATGTTATTTGCAGACGAGAAATTAAAATACATTTCTAAACAAACGCGTTGTCATAATAATATTATTTGCTACGTAATGGGAAACGACGCGACCGACCATCGTTTCGCGTACATTATGACGGAAACCCGTCCCGGGATTTTCGCCGCGCGTGATGTTACACCCCGGGTCCTGTCCGCGGTTCTATCGCCGTATAGAAACGGCGGGACGTCGTCGGGGTGTTTTTTTTTCTGACGAAAAAGAATTTAAAAAAAAAAAAAAAAATTAAAAAAAAAATTTATATAACCGGGGTAGCGCCGGCGACTGTGCACCACGGCGACAGTGCCGGCGGAACGGTGCGCTGCGAGTAGCACGCGGGTGATACGAACGCCCGCTCGCTTCAGCGGCCGGCCGCGGCATCCGAAAGACAGAAAAAAAACCGTAGACGTTTTTTTTTTGTTTTGTTTTAACACGTGCGGTTCAATATCGCCGCGTAGACTGGCAACGGTAGCAAAATCGCGAAACCGGGACGGGACGGGCGCCGTGACGAAAGCGGTTACACTCGGCGGGGATTTACCAACGAAATACCGTATAATATGTGTAAAATAATAATTTAAAAAAAAAAAACAAAAAAAACCCTCGCGTACGTAATTTTTCGGCCGTGAAAAAACAAATCGCATTGTGCCTATTGTGTCGGCACCGGTGTCAGTTATGCGTGGACATATGTAAATCGGCCGTCGTTCCCGGTCTAGTCACAACGTGTCTACGGTTCGCGCACCTATGTGTCGTTAAATTCTGTTAATACATTTATAGTTTTAACATTATAATACGGTTATATAAAAAAACAAAAAAAAAACAAAAAAAAAAAAATGAAAAATGAAAAATAAAAACATCGCGTAGGTTTCTGTTTGTTTCGATTGGTTCAGGCCACGGTACACGAATTCCTTTTGAGCATGATACGTCCCTTTGTTCCCGTCGTTCCCGGACGATTTCCCACGTAACTCGGGAGAGACATGCGCCTGCGTCTCACGGCCGGGCTCAAGTTGTACTGAACCTATAAAATCAAACACGGTTGCAAATTAGATCGGTACAGAATGGGCAATTCGTCCGGAGTTGTCTTTTGGGGATTTATTTTTGACTGCGTTTAGGCGATTGTGTAAACGGCGTATTATTATCTAGGGTGCTGCGCGGGTAATTGATGTTCAACGGACTCGAATTGGACGACGGATTCAAGAATAAAACATTGATTGTTTTTTGTTTTTTGTTTTAATCAAACGGATTCATCACCTAGATAAAGCAGCGTTTTTGGATTTTCATCACGGGCCGTTTTCTGTTAAATCGCACCGAATCGTTTCGGGCTAAAACGATCATTCGGCGCAACGTTTTTACACGTTAAAAAATGCACTGCACGTTGCAGACGTCCTCTTGAGGTCTCGGGGAACGTCTAGAAATTAGTAGAGACTGTGCAATTCACGATATCACTCGTCGTACGGTACGAACTGAGGCTTGAACTCTATACTTTACTCTCGTAGGATTTATTCGGTTTATTCGCTGTATGCGTACGCCAAGAGGTTTCGAAAATGTTTCGAGAAAAGATCCGAAAACCATCGCTGTTAATAATATATTCGCAAGCATAATACAGTTACACTTATTCGGTCTGTGTCAAAATGAAACCGAGTTGGAAATAATCTCTCTTTTTTTGTTTCTCAAATAAAATGCGCATAAAAGATTATTCATTGTACCGAATTGTTACGAAAAATTACACGTTCGGTTCTTATGACAATATATCATAACATAAAAGAGAGATTTATATTTATACATTTTTTACTGTTGCCGTGCGCTGTGATATTTATAACGTAACACGGTCAATAAAACGATTATAAAAAATTGCTACGAGACTTTGCGGAGTCAGTATGTATAGTTTTTAATCGTGCGTAGAGTTGAAAAAAAAAAATCCAAATCTATATATACGGCGGAAATAACGAGCCACTATAGTCTTTCGTGCACGTAAGAATATTCTAGAAAATTATAACGATGATAACCGAACATGATATTATAATTATTTATTATCGATCCCCGAGTTTCTCGGATTTGTATGCGTTGTTATTATTGCGTTCTTTTGTTCGAGTTGAAATTCGCAATTTTTACTGTCGGAATCGTTGTCCAATGATAATAATGTCGGTTGAATATTAATTTGTTACAATGAGGGAACGTACTGTAGTTGTACAACAACTGAAATATTCAAATTTTATCGGTCGATATAATTTACCCGCTTCAATTATTTTCGACATAATAAGTTTTATATTTTCTGGAAACTGACACTATTTGAAACACTTATTATCGACGAATAATAAATTAGACTGCGCTGCACAACACGTTCCCGAAATCTCGTTGGTCTGCGAATAGAATATTATTACGTACAGATGGTGCTACGGAGATCATTGCGACGTCGTGGTAATCATTTTTTTTTCCGTAAATTCTTCTTACAATTCAAGAAACGAGTAGCTCTCAAACGTTACATGACCATTATCTTTCGTCATCCGTATTTTAGGGGGTGAAACGACTATAAAGGTAACTACTTTTGATTTTCGAACGGCGGCCTATATTAATAACTCCATAAATAAACGAAATATTAATTCAAATACGTTTTGGTGTTGACGTCCGGCTTGGAAAAAATCGAGACTCCGCGCAGTCATTTTTTCCGGGCCTCAATATGCTTTTTTATTTCGTTTTTCATCTTCCAATATCAAATGTAGATACATTTTTACAATACGGTTATTTTTATTTTGTTAATTTTTAATCATGCGAAATGTACTATCTAGCTATGATAACGATTGGACGCGGGGGTCTGTGCGCGTGCAAAGCTTGTCCTGCCTTCAAGCTGGCTGGGCCTGGTTGACATTTTTGATTTTCGTAAACCCGTCGATGAGATTTTCCACTTTTGGTTTGTTTGGGTAGGGGGAGAGTAACGGAGCACCATTTGCGTGGCGGCGCTGCGCGCGGCGTTTGAGAGTGTGCGTGTAGGCAGTCGGATCATCCTCAAAAATAATGTTGACAAAAAATAATGGTAATGTAACGTTTTCGAACTACTTTTTTCTTAAATTATACATATAAAAAAAAAAAAGTCGATGTATCCCCAGATATCGTAATGGTCTTCGTGGGATATACATGCACAAAATTCCCGACGATGACTCGAATCATAATATTATCATACAGGTGAAATCCATCTCGTTTATGTTTATTTTTATTAAATTAAATTGATTATTATTATTGTTTATTATTTGTTCACCCACCTTTGCCTGAGTTAAAAGTTCCTTGAACACCTTTACGATGTTCGTGTTTTCTTTGGCCGAACATTCGACGTAACCGCATTCCCAATCAAATCTGGCGATTGTTTCGGTAGATTCGACCGGCGTAAATCTTTCGGCGAGTTCGCATTTGTTGCCCACGACGACTATTGGAATTTTCGGTCCTCGTCTTTCCATTATCTATACACATGTAATACAGACAAGACGGAGACATTAATAAATATTATATTAATTGTCAAGAACCTGTTAAAATAACGCAACAATTATATTACTGGAACTGTAGTATTTCTCTTAAAAAAAAAAAAAAAAAAAAGGTGTTATACTCGAGTTTTCCTCCCCTGTTCATTTCCTTCAGTTATACCGAAAATAATAAATCGTACTTCCTCCGTAATAAACTGTGTACTTATACATTTCGTATACTCCGGACAAAACTTAATATTTTCCAGTAAATGTTATATTAAAAACTAAGACCGCAGGATATTTATAATCAGTTACTCATTTAAAAATTCAAAGTTAAGTATTTTTTAAATAATTTAAATGTAATACTACCTATATAATACTCCGAAAGTATCCTGAAAAATGGTTTATGCTCTAATAATGACCTATCAAATAATCACCTATGAAATGGACTAAAACAAATAAACACACTGGCTTTAAAAATGATTAAAATGAAAAATAAAATGTTTTATTCTCATTCAAAAATGTATGACACTAATTTCTAACAAAACGAGCTTTGGAAAACAATACAATGCACATTGANTTATTCTCATTCAAAAATGTATGACACTAATTTCAAACAAAACGAGCTTTGGAAAACAATACAATGCACATTGAAATTCCAGCCCAATTTATTGCGATTCGCTAATTTATTAATTGATATTATAATATTTTATTTCCTTCGTTCTTCTTTTTAACATTTTCTCTAATATTGTAAGGTTTGAACGTAATAGATTGATTTTAACACAGACGGAGGAAGAGAATTTAGTCATTCGGTGTAAAATGGTCCCGCCTTATAATTGTCGGACAAGCCATAATACCGTATAGTAACATATTATAAAATTGTTGAAATTTACTTGATCTTTGAAGTGTTTGACTTGTTCCCAGGTATCTTGTCTGTCCACGCAAAACACTAAAATAAACGCATCGGCCGTGGATATCGATAGCTCTCTCATGGCCGGGAACTGGTAGGCTCCCGACGTGTCCAGAATGTCCAACGTCAGTTTTGCACCGTCGGGAAGGTCATAGTCTCCTATATGTGAAAATAACATTATTTCTGTGTTTTCCAAATTTTTTCGACTTAAAAGTGCCTTTTTTGAACTAAGGTTTTCTCAGAACGCTCTTGAAACGAATGAAACCAATATGTATCGAAAAAGTTTGTTAATATTTTATATTCTGAGTGGAGCGAGGAATGTATTGCTTTTACAATGATGTTTATTATTTTTTTTTTTTTTCTTTGAACAACTTTTCTACCAGCAATTTTGATCCGATTTACAATGATAGCACTTTTTTAAAAGGGGAATTTGACTGGAAAGGTACTTTAGGGAGATCATATTTTTGATTTTCTCAGAAGTTTTCCCAACAAAAGGTAAAACATGGAAAAACAGGGGAAAACGAAGGAAAACCGGGAAAAAAGGTACAATGTTAAACTAAATATTATTAAAGAAAATATATTATAATGCATATGTAATTATTCTACCATAATATGGCGTATTATATATTGTTGACAAAGCAACACCATAAATCGAACTCAATTCAGAATCGTTTTTTCGCTATCAATGGTTAATCCTTGCTTACAGAGAATAATTAATTGTATCACTATGTAATATTATTATAACAATAGAGACGCAGAGGCGTAGGTGTAGATTATTTATGGATGGAGTGGGTGGGTATCTGACCATCAATTATTTGTGTTAGGAGTCAAACATCGAATTAGACTATTTTCATCATTTCTGAATCGGAGGGGTAATTCCCCAGCCCCTTACCTATTCCCTTAAAAATGTATATACCGCGTACCTTGCGGGAAACCTCTCAAAGTTTTATAGTAATTATATTGCGCGGTTACGTCAATATTTTAGACGATAATATTAATTATTGTTATTATTTTACAATTGATATTGTGTAAAAACTATACGTTTTTTACCCGGGTTAATTATATAATTTTGAAATTGCGAAACTAAACCTATTAATTATTATATTTAAAAAAATACCCGCACATCAATTTACACGATAAAGTTAAGTAGACGTTAATAAAGGGAAAGTTGAGATTTTATTTTTTTTGTCAGAAATATTATTTTTGTCTTGAGTTTATGAGGATGGGGGAAAACTAAAATTAAACATTTTCATCGGATATGGGGTGGATTTATGTTTTTGCTCGGTATCGCGATACAGTCGATTATATAGTCACGCAAAAACTTTTACGAGCGATGAAACGTGACTACTAATTTTATCGCCGTGATCCAAACAATGAGGAGAAATAAAATTAATATTTTATGTACACGTCTTTCAGGTGGATTCACGTTTTTTAATAATTAATGTATCAACTTGTAAAAAAAAAAAAAAAACGTATTTTCGATATTTATAGTGATGATATATGAATCCTGATTTGTAATTGAAGTAAAACTGTGGACTAGAGTCCGTGAACTTTGTATTGAACAGAACGTACGATTATTTTTTTGAACTCTGTGATGTTCATAATCCTTAATTTCCATTAAAAAGTTTCCCCAATAAATGGTAAAAATTACGGAAATTATGGATTATCATAAGAAAATTATAAAAAAAAATGCCAAAAATTTATTTAAGACTTTCTTCTTTGGGACTTTAAAGTCTAATACAGCTGATGGATGATGGATGTGTTATGGTTGTAGGCAGAAAGTTGGAAAGGTACCTATAAAATAAATATAGAGTGATAACATTTATATCTCTGCGGTACGATAAATCATTGTTAAAACGAAAAATGAATCTGAGTGTTGAATGAAGTTCAGTTTTATTTGCACTGCTCGACCAGATTGGTTAGATTTTTTTTAATTTCGCTGATTTATTTCCTATAACTACGGACAGCAACCCAAACATCCGATATCGATATAGTGTATATTTATATTAATTTTTTTATCAACAATTGCCGTTGAAAATATCTTATATGGGGACGGGCGACGTTTGATTAACAAATAAATCGAGATTTGAATTCCATGCACATATATACGTGTATAGTGTGAAATTTAATATTTTTCTGGAAATACCTATATGAAAAAAAAAAAAAACACAAAAAATAATCGAATTCGTATACGATCTAGGAAAATATGAGACTGCAGTTCGCAAAAACGATCGTATAAAACGTAATGAAATGTGCAGATAGTATAAACAAGTGGGAGAGAAAATGATGAAAAAATATACAATATTGACTACACATTATAAGCAACTAGAATAACATATAGGTGCTCCTAACGCACAAGAAAATATATTATTATTACGGTTCGTCAAACATAAAATTCTTTGTCAATTTATTTTTTCGATAAGAAATCTAATAATGTATCAAAATGTGTGTATTGTGCTAAAAAGAAATTAATACTCGCATACATTACGTGAGCGTAATACATGTCATTGAACTCTTCGAATCCTCGAACACCTCGAACTTTAAGAAATTTAAACAGTTCGAAGTCGGAGATAAAAGTAGAGTTTCGAGATCGAACTCAAATATTTCGAGCAGTTAGAATAATAGTTCGAGCTTAATCGTGTTCAAATATTAGAACAGTATCGGCAGATTTTCTTTTTAATTTTTTGTTATGGCTTTTCTAAATTTTAAAAATTTTTTTTAAACCTCAAAAAAATTCGAAACTTCAAAATAGTTCGAATAAAGTACAAGTTTGATCTAAAATCGTAGTTTTAGTTTGAAAAAAGTTAATGTACGATCAATCGCTAGTTATACACATATGTTTTAAAAACCTTTGATTATAATATATGCACAATATATGAATTAAATATACTAAAATATGCTCTAAAAATAAAAATAACGGTAAAACTCATATTGAAAATGTCTCAAAAACGCACCAAATCCTGAAACATGTCTTAGGAATATAAAATAAAGCAGGTACTATTATGTAGGTACATAAATGCGGTGATTAAGGCCATTGAACGTAACAATTCTTTACACAATAAAGATATTTAAGATGCATAAGTTACAAATTACAGAAAAGTTGAAAGTGGTAAGGTTACACATTAAAATAAGGAAATTATTACATTTGTACAATTTGATGTAGTATGGTTATTTGAGGAGTCTGTTACACTAGGTTGATCAGATGTGTCGCCGAAAGAAATTGGCAGAGATTGGCGTATAAAAGTACACATTATTATATGCTGCGAATCGATATAAGTAATAATTTGTAGAATTCCATAGCCGTATTATAATCTCTGCACGTTTTCCTACCTAATATATTTAACGTCAATTTTAACCTCTTTTCACAATCAACCGAATCTACGAGCGTTTGTGTTGTTCACGGTTTACTGATCGTTATTTTATTCGGCTTACGAAAAAAAAAACAAACTTGCAATTAAAATGCAGGTTTTAATTTTAATTTCCCTTATATTATTGTTGGGAAATGCTTAACGAGAATCTAATGAGATTAGTCGTATATTTAGCATTTACGACGGTGACGTTACAGATATAATAACCCATTCGGATCGTCAGGTAGGTACTTAATTATTAATTTTGACCGTGCAAATTGTTGTCCAATAAAAGCGGTGCACCGAGTGAACCGTTTGAATTTTCGAAAAATCGACGAGCAAATATTATTATGTTTTTTATGTTTGGCTTTATACGGTTTCTAGGACCATCATTCCGTCTCATAACCTGCAATTCCCCAGCTAGTTAACTCTCGATGTATATATCGCCAAAATACTTTTACAACTATTAAAGCGTCTACTTTCTGAACGTCCGTTCCGTGCCGTTCAAAGATCTGTTATCAATATTGGGTTCTAAAAAGACACGAAACAATCACCGTCACTCACCCCTATGCAATTCCTCGATGGTTTCCTTGTACCGGTCCGGAAACTCGTCGTACAGAAACTGTTTGATTATGGAAGTTTTGCCCACTCGGGCCGCGCCCATCATTACCACGCGTCTCCGGATCTTCATGACGGTGCTACCGTTGGCTCCGCCACTGACGTTGCTGCAAGTAGATTCGCCACCCATGGACGCCAACCTCGTTCGTTCTTGCTGTTGGCCAGGCATCGTTTTGTTCTCCCTAAAAACGGTTATATGATAACAATTATAATTGCACGGTCTTAGAAGATACGGTCGGGACACTGTCTACAGGCCATCTCCTCTGTATTAGAGAGGTGGGTTAGGTTATTAGTACATTTTTTTTTTTCCAAAAAGTGCCTCAAAATGAAATTTATTGAGATTACGTTCAAATATCTAAAATTATTAAAAAATTTACGGTTTTTTTATTTTATTCTTAATTTAATGACTTTTTACATGTTATGTTTGTAAAACAAATAGATGACAATATAATTATTTATTTGAATTAATTATCATTATAATTTTTTGACCTAACCCCAAAACGCACATAGTTACGTTATTGAAGAAGCAGATAAAATCTGTAGGTATTAAAACTGACTCATCCCTAGGCGGTCGCGTTTGATTTACCGGTGAACTCGTCAATAACTTGCTGAATAACACTCAATTTTTTTGTAGATAGTTACGTTGTTTTTCAGTGTTGAAACGTATCACACGTATATCGCAATAATATTCGATAATCGATTGCGGCTTATAATAAATATAACTATTTGTTCAACAATGTTGTACAAGTTTTAATTTGGAAATTGTGCATTCACGCGCATTGTTTGTTTTAAAATATAAAATAGATTAAAATGCTTTAATTCGTATTTTTTTAATCCTTTACCTTGCACATATCTTCGTTTTTATTTGTCGATAAAATATAAAATATACAATTTTGGTTAATGATTTTAATATATAGGTACATTATTAATAAATCTCTCCTTCAGAGCGTATACACAGATTTATGCCAGTTTCCCATCTTGTCGTAAAAAAATTTTATAGAACTCTTTGTCAGATTATTATGATATTAATCATTGTCGAATATTAAAGTAAAACCCATCTCGGGTCTGCATTCTTTATACTAAAACACTCGTAAGTAAATTGTGTTACAGTGATGCAAGTCTCAAATACTACAAAACGGAATTCTCTAAAACGTAGTCGATATTTATATTATACTGATATACAGAAACTAAAACCATATTAACTGTTTTTTTTTCTGGTTTGTTTATCAGTTAATAAAAAAGTAGTAGACCTTTCGGGGTGGTTTTATATTTTTATATAAAATATATAGAGAGCAAGAAATAAATCGTTGCATTCGAAAAACGATTTTAAGCAGAGCCCGGCACTGCATAGGTGTATTGGGAATACAATGTTCAAAATCCCGACTAAAATTGTTTTTTTTTTTTTTTTTTTTTTGTAAATGAGTAGGTCGTAAATTTCAATGGTTTTTTTTTCGGATGCTTTTACAGGAAGCTATTATTGGAGAAATCGTTAAATAACTCTAAACTATCCAACCGCGTGGTTCAATTACATCATAGAGTATATCTCTATGTACGAATATAAAATCGTCGAATGAAACTCTTTTAGTGTACATAGTCAGAAAGTATTTTTTCGAGAAAAAAAAACGTATACATGTATTAGGTAAATCACTGCAAAACGTATAGATAACTTATCTTTGCGTCGTTAATAATTTAAAACTATACGTACGCATTATGCCGTCAACAATCACATTTTTTATATGCATATAAAAAAAAATTGAATAATATATTTTTAGAATGAAATTACAGGTAATTGTGTATAAAAATAAAAATTATTAGAATTGAGACGATTTGACACGTGCGCGTCAGATTTTATCGTAATATTATTTACCGATAGAGTTGTCGTGTATAGGTATACATATTATATATTACCGGAAATGTTGACAGTTTAGGAAGTGATGATAATTCTTAATACGGTAAGGAAATAAAATCATTGCTTAGGAATCGTCATAATTTCCGTAGTTTATTAGGCATCACGCATCGCTTTCCAGCTCATCCTGGTGTAGGATCAATTGGTTTGTCGATAGATGAAATTGACCCTTTGAAAAGCGAAGAAGACGTATTGAATGTATTTTGAAATCAAAAGATGACGAGTAAGCCGAAGAAAACGAACTGTGTACTAGCGACTTATAATTTTGTAGAAAACAAAAAGCATAAAAAAGTTAAATATTTAAAAATAACTATGATTAACAGTCGATCAACGAAACGAAATATACTTAATTTCAATAATATATGTAAAGATACAATTTGCATTCAAAATGATATATTTATCCTTCATTATAATACAATATATTCGAAAAAAAATAACTCTTCTGCTGAAAGGATAAAAACATAACATAGATAAATCAAGCACTTTTTTTTTTACAAATATTGTAGGCACTGAGAGTAGACTTTTGAAACACATGCTGTACACGAGATCGGAAATAAGTAATTGCAAAGCAAAATTATTGCACCACATTATTGTTATAGAATCGGCAGGTTACTCGAAAAAATCGATATCACTTTGGGAGGCGACTACTAAAAATAGAATTTTGGGAGCACAAGAATATACCCGATGCTATTGCAAAATAAAATATAAGACGAACAGATGTGCTTGTAAATCAGCATCTAGAATTTGTAATTCGAAATGTCACGGATGTTTGCCGTCAAAAAAATAAATATTAACAAATGCCAAGAGACCTTTTTTATTGAATTTTGGATCTAGATGCTCACGAAGAAAGTTGTTATTCGATTATTAGTAGTTTTCATAATAATTGGGAAAACCGGAAAAAAGACAAAAACTTAAAAACGAACAAATTTACAGCGTACGATTTCATTATTTTCAATTTTTACGCAAGATGTTTTCTACCAGAAATATTGCTCCTATGGAAAAACAACAAGGTACCTTTTTTTTGTTGTCTTTTTAATCTTATCGTTCGCTAAGAAAATGGTTTTTTTGATAGTTAGGAAAAATCAGAAAAAAACGTTAAATGAAAACCTAACAAATTAACCACACGCCGCGCCGTGGCGTTACAATTTTTTATTAAATGTCTACGCTTTATATTTTCTATCAGAAATATTGCTTCCATAGAAAAACAACTGGAGATCTTTTTTGTTGAATTTTTAAACAAGTTAGTTACCAAGAAAGTAGATTTTTTTACTTTCTGTGTAGTGTTTTTAATAATTGAGTAATACAGAAAATCGTAAATATTACGGCCTCACAAAATATGTATAACCGAACTTCGCTCCGAATCGTTTTTCGTTAGTATTTATTTATCGTTACTTACAGGAATAAATTAAATTAAATAACTTTATGTATCCTACCTTCCCGACTAACCACCAACAACAGTATGGTACATCCGTCTTTAGTATCAGTTTTTTTTTTTTTATTTGAAAGGAGAAAAACATTTTAGAGGTCGCATTGAACTCCGATTTTTGATTAATGTATGGATGTGATGTTGGAAAAAAATGATAAAAATAACAAACATTAAAATTTTTAAGACTCTTTCAAAGGAATATTTGAGTTTTGAAAATCGGAGTTCAGTAGAATTAGATAAACCTAGCTAACAGTATAGTAGAGCGTGAAAGAGGGGGGGGGGCGATCGCCCTATAACCCCCACCTTTTTAGATTCGCTACTGGTTAAACGTAACCTAACGCATCATATATAAATATATTGGATATGGGTATACATGTGTTAAAAATATTTATCAAATATGACTGTTGTATCCAAACAAATAAAATGGTACGTGTTAATATGATTTAAAGTAACTTTACAATTATTATGTTTTACGTTTTAGGTACTTAAATATTTATTTTATTTCTAAAAACCTAAGTTACTCTTATTTAATAATAATCGATTCGTAATTCGTATGCATTCACATTTTAATACAATACGAGCGTTAATACAAATATTTCGTGTGTTTTTGATGGGAATATTAAAATGTTAGGATCTGATTATCCAAGTAATCAAATTATTACTGATAACTGAGAATGAAAAGAAAAAGCAATGAAGTAGGCACTAACCACTTGTATTTATTAATATAAAACTAAAAAGTACAATCACGACAAATATATTGTAACAAAATATAAGTGTGTTTTGTAATCAAAAGAATTTTTTTTCAATACGTATTTTATTACCGATGCAATAAAATCATTTAACTACACGATGTGTTGTCCAGAAAATATACTCTTTGAATTTTTTATAATAAAAACTAATAAAAAAAAAACCAGTGACCATTGGCCTGCAAATATTTTTATTGCTGTTTTTTTCGATTTTTCCTCGGGCTTACGTGTTGTATAGGCTATTGGACCCAAGTATAGGTAAAAGAGTTTTCGGGATCATTTTATTTTCATTCTTAATACTTGCGTACGCCTTATATCCGTATTATATTTTATTTTTACTCGAAATTCGGAGATTATATTCTAAAAGTATATTATACTTCTTGTTATAGTATATAACAACGTCATAGGGTACTTATATTAAAAAGGTTCCTTATATTTGAGATAAATACTGAAAAAAAAAAATCAATCACTTTTTATTAAATCAATATTATTTACCTAATTGAAGTTTATTCGTCCAACAACAAATCGTATTTAATAATAATCGATCAATGACCCAGGAAAAGAAGAGGGAGATAGTCCAGAGCTTTGAGACTATTATTAAATTCTTGAGTTACATTTGATGAAAAAAAATTTCAGTTGGATAATAATTGAAGGTAAAATATTGTATGTACCAGTTAGAGGATAATGCGGTCCACGCAGAAGCTGTAGAGGAGAGGTTTTTGTTCTACAGCTACAGTTCTTTACTGAACAATATTCAAAAATATACTGCTATCATTATTTCCTTGTGTTCTTCAATTCATAATTCGTATATACAAATACACAATATTCAACGTTCGATCATGCGAAACTCGAGAGTAATGAGGAAATTCGTAAAACTATGGGAAACGTGTCCTGAAAACGCCATTAAAATTTCCGGTGTTCTTGCAGAAAGTGACACCGGAGGCGGTGGTTCGAAATTTCTAAATGTACAAGGGACTTTTCTTTCACGCACAGTATGTGTGATGAATATCGAATATTTTGACTCGTCAAACGGTTTCAGAGATTAGCCAGGCATAATAGTAATGTGCATAAGAAAATTAATATTTCGGACAGAGAACGTCAAGAATTTGTATATTATTGTTTTGGACAGCCGCAAAAAATGTCTAGCTAGAAATAAATTTGTTTCATGCTACGAAAAGCCAAACCTGTAATTATTTTATGTTGCATATTTAGATGTTTTTTTTCTTTTTGAGACATCTTAAAGTTTTTTATGTTTGTTGCGCGCTTGTTCGGGCTCTTTTTTACTAAATTTCTTAAAAAAAATTATTTATACGTCCCTGTTCATAATTTACTAGTGACCGTTTCGTATAAATAGTTATAATAACGGTCAAATTCATCAACTAATTAAAGCAACGTTTAAATGTCTACCTAATTAAACCAATAAAAAGTAAAAGTAACAAAAGTTTCATTAAGAAAAAAAGTTTTTTATTTATTTGTTTGGTATATAATTATTTATAAATGTAAATAGTTTATTGCTTTTTAAAATAATAAATGAAATCTGCAGAAAAAAATGTAGAGCATATTTTTTAGCGCATATTTGGATTTAAGACCATAGGTACTTGTATACATTTCAATGATTTTTTCGAGTTACATGGCCACTGCCTTATTAGTTTTTATTAAACAGACAAGTAGGTATAACAGATATTTTAAAGTCGTAAGAGTGACGTTGCACGTTTCCCGTTTCGCGTTTTATATCCCGGTATAATGAAATAGGTATTAATATTTTTTACGGAAAAAAAAAAATAATAATAATAATAAAACGCGTTTGAATATAGCGTTGGTCGTCAAAAAAAAAACTATAGCAGTAAAAAGCAGAGAACGACAACGACGGACGTATTATAATATAATACACAAAAAATAAAAGTACTAAACCACAATAGAAAATGATGCTTACAATCTCGGATTTCCAAATAATTTGCGCCTTTACTGTGTTATCTACTGCGGGAATGTATAATATGATATATTGTGTATACGAGGAGAGAACTGATACCGCACGGAGTCGTTATATTTTCGTTTATATACATAATGTGTATTATTATTATTTGCAGGATCAGATTATAAATATAGCGCTGTCGAATATTCCGAGATACACTGCAGTAAGTTTGGATATTTCGGGTCACCTTTACGGTCATTTTATGTTATGTATGGACATCACACAAGTCCACTGTGCCACATGAGGATCGGAGAGAGCCAGCGCTAGGCCACAGGGGCGGTTCTTCAGGAGATTAGTTGGTGAGTTGTATTTTGCACAGTGTACATACACATCCCGATTTTTTTACTCTATTGATTTAGGCAGGTAGTTACGCATGAGAAGTAATTCGATATTATGGCGTGGTGTATAGCTTTACACTTAAACATAAAACTAAAAAATATTGTACATTATATTATTATTATAAATAAATAAAAAAAACCAAAAAGACATACTCCGCGCGTTGGGTTTCAGGTGAGAAGTTGGGAAGGCAGAGGGGAAATTTAATGTATATCTGTATGCAACGATTAATCATTGCTAACGAAAAACGATTTTGAGCGGAGTTCCGTTATAAATGTTTTGAAAGGCCGTAATTTTTACGAATTGAAAATAATACATTTCCAAATAGTACATTTTCCCGTTTTTCCTGTGTTCCCTCCCCCCCGTTTATTATGAAAACCCATGAGAAAATAAAAAAATGACCATCTAGTAGCACCCCGGGAAGGTTCATTTTCAGAAAAAGTGGTACGCTTGAAAATCGGAGTAAAATTTCTGGTAGAAAAGTTGTTCACAACAAAAAAAAAAAAAATACAAATTGTAAAACCAATACTCGCTCCGCTCAGAATCTAAAATACTACAGACAATACGGCGGTAGTCGTTTTGCGAAATTTGCGAAAAGAAAAAAAACGTGTACTTGTGCGTTTGTGAACACGGTTTAAAAAAAAAACATATATTAAAAACATTGTTATCATAAACAATCGAATGATAACGTGTAATAAAATCGGGGTTTTCGACAAGAGCCGTCGGCGGTCGTGACGCTGCTCTGGAGTCGCATCTAGGAAACCAAATTGCGGGAACGACACACTTGATCAATAGTCGGCGGCGGGCCGTGCCCGAGAAACCGCGTACCATTAGGATTTTCGAGCCGTTTAGACTCTTTGCCGACTACTTCTACACACGATTTTTTACATTTCTACTTCGTCTCCGCCGACGTTGATCTTTTGCCGATTCGCATTCCGCTTCAATTCCTCTATAACAGCTCTTTAACTCGCTGTCCTTCACGCTCTTTTCCTTAAATCGCCATGTCCGCCGAAACATTATAACGCTATAGTTTTTTTTTTTTTTATCAACATATAGTCATTCAAAAAAACAATGTTTACGGTCGAACGATTTAATTTGTATAGAAAAAAAATGTTTAGCGTTCGTCAAAACGACGAACCGTATTTTTACATATTTATACACCCGACAAGCGGAGGGGGGGGGCAGATGTGGAGGGCGGTTGATCCATCCGTCGCCTCCCTCCGGAAAACCGTCAGCGCCCGAGCCACTATATTATATTATACGCGCGCGATAAGCGGTTTCCCGAGTGGATTTTAGGTATTTATTATAATAATTCATAATGTTATATTATATTTTGCGATATTCGCGCGCGCCGAGGGCTGAAAACTCTAGATTGGCGGATTCCGCGCGAGCATAATAATATTATTTAAACCCAACGGTTTCGGATAATATATACGTTTTCAATATATTTTATTGTCACACTCGTGTACGGCCTATAGGTAGGTAACCTAACCGTAGTCGTACACTCGGAAAACGAACGATTTCCGATGTACCTAATACTCTGCGTATAACATCACTGTCGTTTATCTCCCACGGAATACCGGGAGGGGGGGGGAAAGAAAAAGTAATAGAGAAAATCTCGCTATTGTTATACGATCCCGTCGGCCGTGTGTAATTCCGCGGCGAAAAACCCCGAATAATATTTCATCGCCGGGCGAACGTCGCGCAGCGTTAAAATAAGCGCTAATAGTGCGTTTACTCAAATCCGCCACTTTACAAAAAAAAAAAAAAAAAAAACCTAACCGGTAAACCCTCGCACGACGGGATGCTTTACGGGACGCAATTACCGCGGTGCGAGCGTGCGGTTGTACTTTTAAAACGCAAACTTACAACGGGCACCTAGGTATGCGAAAACCGCGAAATCGAGAAACGACCGGATTTACAAATTATACCGCACAACACGCCGCATTCGGCGTTCCGAACTCGTAGTTTTGAGATCGTATTGTACATAGTGCCCGTTCTCTTATACCCGACCCGTTATCGCATACAATTTATGTGCCGCGTACAAATTATCAAATCCCCCCCTCCTCTCCCCGAACACCGAGTTTACGTGTACATTTCAAATTGTATCCCCCGCGTAAAATACGTACAACAAATCGCTTGCGTGCGTGCGTATAGGTACCGGGGATATTTATCATTAGAACAATGTCAGCCGTGCAGGGAACTTCGATAGTTTAAAGGGTCCGCAGCTGGGTTCACGACCCTGGCTTTTTGTTTTATCGTTTTCGCACATCTTAATGAAGTACACCGTAGTCGCGCACGAACACTACTGCGACGTCATTTCTCTTCGCGCCTTACCTAACTTAACCCGCCCGTATAAAAGTTATTATTTTCACAACGTGATAGACAGTATAATGATATTGTTTTTTACTATTTTTTTGTTGTTTATTTTTGTTTCAACCGTGTAACCGCGTTTCCCGCGAAAATATTATTATGTGTTCGACGTGAATTATCTATTTTTTCGTCGATATTTTGTCGAACGTTATTAAATTTAAATATATTTCAATAGAAATTATGCGCGTAGAGTTTTATCTGCACGACTGCACACTTTAGTCGAATCGATCGGCGTGTCGACGATATTTTTCGCGAAATTTAAGCTGTTAAAAAATTTAAGTGTATTTTTAATACTGGTTTTATCCGGTGTAAATAAAAATTATTGGCATTTATTGTATTTCCGAAAATTAGTTTTTTTTTTCTTATGAAATCTTTATCCAAATGAATTATATTTTTTTAAATAATCATAAAAATAATCTTATATTCGCCCGAGTATTGTTTATAAAAGTTGTTTTGATCGATTCGCAGAAAATTCAGCAAATTGTAATATTACCTGTATTACCTATATTTCAAAGTGTCATGTCTATATGTAATATTATGTTTATTATGTTGAATTTTGTTTTCTAAAAAGTTTATCTGAATATCAAAACAACTTGAATTATGGATTCCCATATTTTCTCATTGATCGGAATTTAAAATGTTAGTGGGATAATTTAGAATTTAAATTAATTAGGTAAGTAGATATCGGAACGATTTTACAACAAAAAACAACGAAACGGTAAAGAAAACCAGACGCAAGAATACAGACTGGAAACGAGGTTTTATCACTATATTTTAAAGAACTAATTATAATATACAGGGTCATTTTTTTTTTACCATGAACGAGCAATTTTCTCGGAAGACTAAGTAAATTTGTTTCCGGGTTTTTTTTTTTAATCATTATGCGAAATCGTTAAAACTTTATTTTAACAATTTTTAATTTTCCACTCCTATTCCATGCATATTAAATAAGTATATATTTTTATTTTTCAAACAGAAACCCCCTGTGTGCCTTTTAGCGCACAGATTCGAATAGAGAATATTTTTTCAGAAATTTCGATGTATATACAAGGTGTCCTACAAAGATATACCCATTATAATATCTACTGAGATAATGAAGATAATCAAATTCTTATATTATTCGCAAGGATAAGGACTATAAATAGTTATATTTAAATTGAATTTTTACGTTTTAATAAAAAAACTTTTTGTTTTATATTATTTTAGAAAGTTTGAGGATAGCCATTTTATTGAATTTATTCTTCTGAAAATGTTGACGTTTCAACTTTTTATTTTCATTAAATTCGTGATTTTTAATTATTTTTTTACGTTTAAAGAAAAGTACCTATAGTTATGTGACAGGTTGTAATCGCATTCGCTAAATGATTATTATTATTATTATGTAGAGTTGGGCGAGTACTCGAAATTGGAAAAATTTTCGAGTTGAGTTCGAGTACTCGACTCGACTCGACAAAATTTTTTTTTGTACTCATACATACGAGTACTCGACTTCAATCGAGTACTCGACGACTTCAACGTGTACTCGTTTCACTATTTTATTGGAAAATAAATGTTAAAAGTTAAAACTATAAATAACTGAAATAACCCAATACCCAAATATGTCCGATAAGAATCCACTATCCAGTGAGGTTTAATTTAATAACAATGGA
>CABPRJ010001895.1:0-98561 GCA_902439185.1 Cinara cedri
ATTCTAAAACGAGTAACCGGTTCTACTGAAATTGCCACCACTTCCAAACTTTCTCGTGGTACCATGAATAATGACGCATACCACGAAGTAACCGCCATTAAAACTTCGATAAGCATTGAGACGAGTGCGACTGAAGCGGGCAACAGATTTGCCCAGCTTTATAACGCTACTTTAAGCACTAAACCTAAGAACGCGTGCTTATTTTATGACGAGTTCTGTGATTACAGAACGATATACGAAGACGGCACCTGCGTCATAGCTAAGAACTGGAAAGAAATTAATAGTACTCTGTTAAGTTCAACGAACCTATCAGATATTTTCTTCAGATCGATTACTTCGGAACCCCGTGATGGTTCGTTGGACAAGCTGCTAATTACGGTGACTGGTGCACGTTTCAAGCATGTATTTATCGCGAATCGCCGTCCGAAACAGGGACTACGTTACGCTATAGTGAGGTCTGTGAAGCAATATATTCCTCTTAACCAACCAACACAGGTAACAACATTCAATGTGGGTGACAGTATTGCCGAGAATACTAACGATCACGAGTCAGAACAAAAGAATCAAGAAAACATTTCAGATGGTATCGTCAATTACGTTCATCCTTCTCGTAATGCCGTTATGAATAACAATCAAAGTACTATTACAACCGTGAAAAACCTACCGAAGACTATTCTAAAACAAGTAACCGGTTCTACCGAAATTGCCACCACAACCAAACTTTCTCTTGATACCATGAATAATGACGCATACCACGAAATAACCGCCATTAAAACTTCGATAAGCTTTGGGACGAGTGCGACTGAAGCAGGCAACAGATTTGCCCAGCTATATAACGCTACTTTAAGCACTAAGCCTAAAAACGCGTACTTATTTTATGACGAGTTCTGTGACTACAGAACGATATACGAAGACGGCACCTGCGTCATAGCTAAGAACTGGAAAGAAATTAATAGTACTCTGTTAAGTTCTACAAACTTATCTGATATTTTCTTCAGATCGATTACTTCGGAACCCCGTGATGGTTCGTTGGACAAACTGCTAATTACAGTGACTGGTGCACGTTTCAAGCATGTATTTATCGCGAATCGCCGTCCGAAACGGGGACTACGTTACGCTATAGTGAGGTCTATGAAGCAATATTTCCCTACAGACCACCCGACGCAGGTTAAAGCTTTCGCTGCGGGTGACAATATTGCTCAGAATACTTACAATCAAGAAACGGCAGGAAAGAAACAAGGAAACATTTCGGATGATATTACCGAATACAAGAAACCTTCTTTTAATGCCGTTAATATCAACACTTATAATGCTATTACAACCGTCGAAAACTCACCGAAGGGTATTTTAAAACGTGTAACCAGATCTACCGAAATAGCTTCCACTTCAAATCCAACTCATGATACCGTGATTAATGACGCAAATCGCGAAATAACAGTCAAAAACCCACCGAAGGGTATTTTAAATCGTGTATCCAGTTCTACCGAAATCGCTACCACTTCCAGACCGGCTCGTGATACCGTTAATAATGACGCGAAGCAGGAAATAACCGCAAATAACAATTCGAATGATGTTATGACGAGTGCGACTGAGGTAGGCTTTAAATTTGCCCAGCGATATTATGCCACTTTAAGCACTAAAAAGGATCTTGCGTACTTGTTTTATGAAGAGCACGGTGAATATCAAACGATATACGAAGATGGCACATCCGTCCTAGCTAAGAACTGGGAAGAAATAAATAGCGTTATTTGGAGTCCTGTAACATTTTCTGATATATTTGTCAGATCGATTACAACGGAATTTTATGGTGAATCGTTGGAAAACCTCTTAATTACGGTAATCGGTATACGGTTCAAGCATATATTTTTCGCAGATTACCGTCCAAATCGGGAACTAAATTACGTCATAGTGAAGTCCGTGAAGCAATATTTCCCTGCAGACCACCCGACTCAGGTTAAAACTTTCGCTGCGGGTGACAATATTGCTCAGAATACTGACAATCAAGAGACGGCAGGCAAGAAACAAAGATACATTTCGGATGTTATTGCCGAAAACAAGAAACCTTCTTTTAATGCCGTTAATATTAACACTTATAATGCTATTACAACCGTCAAAACCCCACCGAAGGGTATTTTAAAACGTGTAACCAGATCTACCGAAATAGCTTCCACTTCAAAACCGTCTCGTGATACCGTTAATAATGACGCAAATCGCGAAATAACAGTCAAAAACCCACCGAAGGGTATTTTAAAACGTGTAACCAGATCTACCGAAATAGCTTCCACTTCAAAACCATCTTCTGATACCGTGATTAATAACGCAAATCGCGAAATAACAGTCAAAAACCCACCGAAGGGTATTTTAAAACGTGTAACCAGATCTACCGAAATCGCTACCACTTCCAAACCGTCTCGTGATACCGTTATTAATGACACAAATCACGAAATAACCGCAAATAACAATTCGATTGGTGTTATGATGAGTGCGACTGAGGCAGGCTTCAATTTCGCCCAGCGTTATTACGCTACCCTAAACACCGAAAAGGATCTCACGTACTTATATTATGAAGAGCTCGGTGACTACCGAACCATTTACGAAGATGGCACGTCCGTCCTAGCTAAGAACTGGAAAGAAATAAATAGTGTTATTTTGAGTCCTTCGACATTTTCTGATATAATCGTCACATCGATTACCTCAGAACCCTATGGTGGATCGTTGGAACACCTGCTAATTACGGTGACTGGTATACGGTTCAAGCATGTTTTCATCGCGCATTACCGACCGAATCGGGAACTTTTTTACGTCATAGTGAATTCTGTGATGCAATATTTCCCAGCAGACCACCTGATGCAGATAGAAAATTCCACTGCTGGTGACGTTTATGCTGACAATACTAACATTCACGAGCCAGTATAAATATATCAAGTAATTATATCATACGATATTGATACCTACTATAAATCCTCTTTTAAAAACGTTAGTATTAATTCATTTACTTATATTACAGACTTGGATAATGGAATTTAAGTTTAATTCAATATTTTTATATTATTATTTCGCACACACTTTGGTCCGTTTACTATCTCTTCATTCGTTGTACTTGGAATGTACTTTCCGTATTTTGTGCCGTTTCTTTTTGTAGCATTTTAATAAATGTTTCAATTGTCTGACGGATTGCCTCGTATGATGTTACTGGTGTTCATTGGGAACTATCCGCATATGCCTTGTATGATCTTCTGACCTATTATTTTTGTGTTATCCATATGATAGCAGGTTACATTTTTTCGTCCGTTTTCTTATCTAACATAATCCTGTTGCAATTTACACTACAGACGTAAGCTCATGTAATTTTTAATAAGTTATAATAATTGGTTAATTATACGATTTAATTTATGTATAATTTAATATAGTTTTTACCCTTGGTACATAAAGCCAATAGACGTTAGATATTTAATAATGTTAATAATGTATCTTATAATTATTCATATTTTGTACAACGTTTTTTATACGTTCTCCTTTCAGATTTTATTATCTCTAATTCATTCTCAACGCCTAGCTATTAACTTATGAATTTTAACACCTTAAAAAATTTAAAGTATGGTATAATGTCCTAAATTAATATCACTTTTTATTGAACTTTATCCACGCGTGGCGTTTTAACAGTTTTGACCTCATTGACTTTACTGGTTTCTTTACTTACAGTTATTGTTGGTCATTTTTTAAAATCATCCCGTCATTGTGAGATTATTGTTATAACATTAGGTACCCTTATCATAACTAATACTAATCAAATCATAAAGACTAATGCAATATAATGTATATTGCTATCTATATCAAAAAACCTAGGATGTGGTCTGCTATTATATCGAGAACCCAAACTTATCAGATCGGGAGTTCCTACAGAATGTAAGCAGACATTTCCTAATACATTTAAAAACTCGTATGATAATACGGCAAATCGTTTTTCCTAGCATCCGCATAGCTGTACGACTAAACGTTTGGACGGCGGACCGTTATATAGGCCATCAACTAATCATAGTTTATGGAACTTTGGAACTAGTGATAGTCACTATCGAGTAAAAGTTTAGAAACACTCGAACTGTTGAACTTATCGGGTTATATTCCGACCCACGATAAAAGTAAACTGTTTCGCGCATGTGCACTGAAGACAGTGACTGTTTAGTGGTAGTGATTTTACCACTTTTTTCTATTCAGTTATGTGCTGCAGTTTGTATTCATGAGCATAATTGGATGCGTTTAGAAACGTATATATTTAAAATATCTACTCAACCAATAAATTAATCGGCAGTTTTATTTTAAACTATGATTGACAATCGATAGTTATAACTAGTCAGTTCTGCCCATCTCTAATTGGATCGTTTAAATAAAATGTTACACGTTAAACGCCAATTAAGTAAAACGAATCCAGAGACAACAAACGGACCGCAGTATGTGCAAAATAATAAGTATCGGAACACAAAAAACAACTGACGCACATAACGACCGTAATCATAACAAAAAGATTCAACACATTTTTATGGAAGTTGAGAGAGCTAACGGAAATGTTGCTACAGATCGAATGGACGGGCAGAAGCATAAGAGCTCACATTTCGACTGTGTTTTAAGCACCGTAAGAATACCGATATTAATAGATACCAGCGCAACGGATACTTAGCTGAGCTCCCTGTAGGAAAGTTCCCCGATTATCAATTTCTATTGTTCTTAACGCCGGTGGTGCAATTAGAATTTATTTTCGGGTGGAGGGGGGAGGTTATGAATATGAGAAAATTCAATTTTGGATAGTGTTCGGTGGTGTGGAAGGTGCAAGGTTTTGTTATGTATATGAGTACAAATTTAAGTTGTGTAACTTTCTTTTACAGACAACCCGTATTAAACAAAAAATTACGGTTTAATTTAATTAAATCTATAAGGTCTATCTTATTCTCAACAAATTACTATCAAAATCAAAACACCTATATCGTTATATCAATAATGATTAATGATATTCGCTGTGGTTTGAAAACAAACAATATTTCGATTAAAAAATAACCTTTAGAGCCATGAAAACTGCGTATCAGAATCTATAGGTTCGTTGCGCGACCTGTCTATCTTAAACTGTGTTCCCGACGTAATTTACTATGTTGCTAATCTTGCTTGTTATTTTCATTTGATAGTTATACGATATTTACGAAACCGACCTTCAAGACGCAGCCTAATCGATACTTTTGAGGTATAAAAGGTATTTTTGCGTACTTTTTGAGGTACGCAGAAACGTAACTCCTGACGATGGCAGCTGTTCGCTGGACCAAAACCAGTTCGACGATGCCCCACGGGTTAAAGCGCAGAAATGACGACGGCTGCTATTCACACTGCTATTTCGTGGTGAAGGTTCATTGAATGTTTAAAACAAGAATAGGTTTTATAAGAGGTATTATTAGAATATTTATAAACATTTGTACATTGGTACTTTTTTGTTATAATTCATAGACCCACTAACAAAATTATGAAACCGAAATAATATTGTGTTCAGATATAAATAAACCATTTCATTTTTGGAGAGTCTAGTCCGATGAAAATTGAGAAATTACAAGGATCATGACAAAAGAATTTTAGAGATCGTAGAAGAATTCAGCGAAATGCCAGCCATTCTGAAATATTCGAGAGGAGTGGCAGATAATCTTAAATTTTAAATTTATAATTTCTCTTTTTCAATTTGTATACAAAATGTGAATAATATTCCATTAAAATAGGTGAAAATTATAATAAATCAAATATTTTTTATAACAGTACTATTGAAGTATTTATTTATTTATTCGGAGATATTTTTACAGATCACTGTTTTTTCCATGTAGGTTTATCCGACAGAAATATCATTTCACTTATTTTAGATTCTTAATAGAATGGAATATATTTAGGTAATTTTTAATAATTTAGGTGATAAATATTTGAGTTTTTCATAATTTTATTTCGGGTTTTCCAAATAATTTCAAAAACCCTTTGGAAAATTAAAAAACGACCAGGCCATAACTAGACAAAGTATTCGTTCGGAGATGGTGCTATACTCTATCCGTGGGAGCAAGGTTTCTTTCAAAACGTTGTTTGTAGGCAGAAAAAAACTTAACACTTAACCTCCCTCCCTCTCCAGTGTTAACGCCACTGGGCAACGCAGTGTGGGGCGACTGGTTTGCTTATATATTAAACACAGGTAATTATTATCTTTAAGACAAACATTTATTTACCGTGTACATTTTTTAAACCGTTACTAGGATTTAAACGATTTGATCTTTCATGCATAAATGTAACATTTTATTATATTGATTACATTATTGTTTTTAATATTAAAGGTAATTTATATAAGAGTGCGGTTGGACCGACTGTATTGTACATTTTTGAATGTTGATCGATAGACTGAGAAATAGAACAAGGAATTAGTTAAGTAGAGATGAGGATAAAAGCTAATTAATAAAAAAACAAAACAGAACAAAACCATAAGACCAAAATTAAAACTTATTTTTTTTTCATTTTTCTATTTCAAATATTCAAAAATACTCGTATTTTATTAACTAATAATATTGTAAACTAACTCTGATAATAATGTACCTCCGGCCTATAATAATAACATAATATTTTGACCAATACATTTTTGAAAAGGAAAAATTTTACAACAAATATTTTTATGTTGAATGCTATTACAAATGTTCAACGTGAAACTGTTTTTTTTTTTTTTTTTTAGCAACTTTATACTATTATTATATTTGATGTAATTAAAACTAATTTGGTCCACCGCCTCATCAGTATCCGCCATAACTGCCGGAATTTCCGGATCCTCTGTTTCCTTCTGAAACGTAAAAACAAAATTACAATATTAATTATTGTTTTATATTAGTACTATAATATTTGGTCTGTCCATGTTTTTGTTTTTTTTTTTTTTTTTTATAAATAATAACTTCGAATTTCATTGAAAATTTTAAAAATGTTAATAATTTAAATATTTACTGAAACGGAGCAACCAACTCTTATGCTTACTTAATAGGTCATTAATTATGTTTGGACTAAGTTTGTATTCTTAACGCGTCGTTGTCACAAACGTATGTATAACCTATGGTGAAAATGTCGAGTCGAATAAGAAAAAGAGCTAAAAGCGGTGAACTAAAAATTCGCCAGTACGCTTTAAAGTATTTACCGATTCTATAAAATCCTAATTTAAATATTTTGTGGAAATTTCAGGTCCCTAGGAATATTTTTAACCAAATAAAAGTAAAAAAAAACAACAAAATAAAAAATAATGAAACCGTAACTTTTCAGTTTTTCCAACGTTTTTCCCCAATTATTTTAAAAATTACACGTATAATGGAATAACGATATGCTCTTTATATTCTAAAAAATAAGTACACGTCACAGTGAAACCATTAAATTCCTCGCGAAATCTAAAGCAATAAGAAAATAACAACATGTGTACAAAAGAAATTCAATACCGATCGAATAAGAGGTTTGAAAAGGTGCTATAATATTTTACTCCTAGAAAATCTATTGCGTGCAGTTCCATTTTTCATTTGTATTTTAATATCTAAATCAACATAATTCTTTCGATAAAAATACAATTTTTAAATTCTGAGTGTAAGTGAAGAATATATTGGTTTTACTAAAATGCTTATTTATTTATTTATTTTTATATATACCGTGTACAAAATTCCACTATAAATCTTGCTCCGATTTTTACGCGCGTTACAATTTCTGAAAGGGAAAGGGAATCCAGATAGCACTTTTTAGGAGAATTTTCAGGATTTTTTGATTTCCCAAACGGTTTTCATATTATCTGGAAAAAACCAGGATAAAACGTAAGAAAACCGGGAAAAATGTACAAAAATAATGCTTTTATTATTTTAAAATTTTGTTATTTGTGGTAACTGAGTAAGAAATTACGTGGAAAAAAACTAATTTTTCAATTTTTTATTTTTTAACGTTTATATGTTGCCGATTTAAGAACGGTGGTAAAGTCATAATCGAGCAGACTGACTTAGTTTCGAAATTATAGCTTTTTGAAGTTCTGATATTATGAGAATATATATATATATATTTCTGATATTATGAGAATATATATATATATATATATATATATATATATATATATATATATGTATATATTATGTCGAATAACTAAATATTGTCATCTCTATATTATGTTTGTCGTAGCCGAATTGTTATACATTCCTAGTTTCATCTTAGGGTTTCCGATTTCAAATGCGCGTTTCGAAAAAAATATTTTACACTTATTTTTTCACTTTTACCTAAACAGGGAAAAAACAAATGCATTTTAGATATACCTATAGACTCAGCTATTGCTCGCTCGGACTATTTCAATTTACAATGATAGCAATTTTTTTGAAAGGAAATTTGAATAGGAAGGAACAATGTTAGCGAAGTTATTTTTCGAATTTTTCAAGAGTTTTCCCAGCAAATGTAAAAAACCCGGAAAAACATTGGAAAACTGGGAGAGAACATAGATAAAATATATAATGCCAATTTAATTATTTTACCATAATATGACTTATATATTGTTGAAAACACATCAACACAATCAACTGAACTCCGCTTAGAATCGTTTTTTCGAAAGTAATAGATTATCTTTGCTTACAAATATACATTAAATTACCTATAATACTGGCTGTACCCATCTCCATTATCCAAGGCCGTTATTTTTAAAACGACGGCGTTAACCGGAAAATTCTCGATTATATTAAAATATTTGTAAATGTTTTATTTTTAACTTGACCAGTGCTCTATGGTCGGGTTATGGATTACGAACGAAAGTTTGGATACAGATCCAAGAAAACCCGTTTTTCGTTATACGTGGCACGACAGAGTGCACTGGCAATCAAGACGGTTGAATAGGTACGTAAATAGAACAATATTATTGTATTTTCGATGTATAATCTTGAAAAAAAAAAGTCAACAAAATGTTCAATGCTATATAGAATCATATTGCTGTATAGCAAATCGCGTTTGCGTATAATTATTATGTTTTTGTTGTCGAGTGCATTATGAAGATTGCGAGAAACGAGCGCAAAATATCATATATATATATATGTATGTATAATATGTATATGTATGTATAAACTTAAGGACGAACATGTCGGCTAATGGTACCACTGTGTAATAGCAAAATAGCAAAATAGATTTGACGGATAAACAATTCGCACGTAGATGTGTCTACCCATAAAAATAAACCACTCGTAGTATTTTCATTCGGTCCTCGACAGAAATATAGTCGAACAAAAACGAGGTAAATAAGGCTATATAGCAAACAGATAACCTACTTTCGGATTGAAATTGTGGTGATTCACTTAGGTCATAGTTTTCTTTTCTCTTTATAATCGATTTAAAAGGGCTCAAATCGGATGAAATCGAAAAGCGTCCGTCCCGTATCCAATAATATAGTAAAACGATTTAAACCGTTTACTCGTACACGCTATTATTGTTGAATTCGTGATGATATTAGAGATCCGCAAAGCGATAGTCATAGGCGTGCGCCTCTGCCACGTAATTTTCCGCTCCCCTACCCCTTTTAAGTAATAGTCCGATATAGTCAAAGATATATATTATTTTTGTTAAATTGTCATTGAAAATTAACTTTCTTATTAATTATCGATTATTCTTTAATAACCATGTATATTTCTATAAATAGAGCATGTTTCGTGATTTCTATTACATAATACTTATAATAATAATTTATGTATCTTGCACTTGCATGATTTGGTGTGAGAATTAATTTTCATAGATTAAATAAATATCGACATTTTTTTCTTTAGAGTTTGTTTTTCTTTAACCTGTTGAAACAGTCCATTTTATAATTTACATCGAAACTCCGTTTATAATTGCGATTCGTTTGATAAGTTAAACAATTTGTAGGTATCATCTTAATGATTTTCTGTAACTATCATATCGTAATAAAATATTGTACGCCTCTTTACGAAAAAAATAAGAAATAAATACATATTTTTCATTTTTAACGTAACGTTGTTTAATATTAATAGTATCGGTTACACCATATTTTCATTTAAATTATTTTCGTTCAAAGTGTTTAACAAACTGCTACTTAAATTCTGATAGTATTTTAAATAAATAGATTGCAATAGATTTTGAAAAAAAAAAAGGACGTCACAAGAGTCTTTATTGCATTTTTAAAGACGTTTTCATTGATTCCACATCACAGACAACAGGGAACATGAAAATTACAAATATGTTAATCTTTCAGTTTTATGTACAGCCAAGTACATCTAAATGGTTTTTTTAAATATTATTTGACTGTAAAATTATTGTAAGGCGGTTTACATGAAGCACCGTTCTATAGAATTGCATCAGACTCGGAGGGAATATGATGGAGTTAAGAGCCTGTGCCGCACAGACGGGCACGGCAAAATTTAAAAAACGGTTCCGTTTTCACGCCATTTCGGCCAAAGGATCCGGCAAATAAAATCAAGCGATTCGAAAATGAACAAAAAAACAGTCGGTTAAAAATGCGGTAAACGAATAAACATTTTCGTATCAGCGTTGCGACTTACCGGAACGGAATAGTTATACAAGCCGGAATATTATCGTTACAGGAACGTATTTACATTAATGTTCGTTTAACGTTTTGAAAACTAAAGCCGGGAAAAAAAAACCCCCGTAACGGGTCAGAGTCGTCCAAATAGGATTACCGATTTCCGCGATATCGGAATATATTACGATTGATCAGATTAAACGGGAGCCAAAAATACCTATTTTATATGTATATATTTTTTTCCCCGAAAAATAATAATGTCTAAACGCGTACGTGTCGTCGAATCTTATAGGCACTCACGTTTTTTGTGCATCAAGTAGTGTACAGTGGCTCCGGGCATGGTGTAATCGTAACCGTACCGATCGGGTTCGTTGAAAACGTGAGTGTGGTAAGATTCGGAACCCTGGCCCGGTTGTCTTCCTCCGCTCTGCGGATATCCGCCGGACTGCCCGAAGTTATTGCCGCCGAATCCCCGTTGGTTTCCGCCGTTGTACCCGTTCGATTGGCCTCTGCCGCCGTTGTACCCTTGCTGCTGCTGTTGCATTCCGACACGGGGATTGGACCATTGGTTGTTATTATTGCCGCCGGCGTACGGATACGTCAGAACGCTGGCCAACAAAGCCAATAAAACCTGTGATAAATCCCGAGAAAAGAAAAAAAATTCGATTAATTTCACGATAATATTATAGCGATAGTTATATTTTGCAAGTGTCCGAAAATAATATTTGCAAAAACTACAAATTGCTCGTCCCTGCACCAATCATCGCAAACGTCACAAAAGTCGTTTCTCGACATTCGAGATTTCGAATGCACTTTATCGATGACCTTTTTCGTGAGAAAAATGAATGTTTTTAATGTAAAAAATCCGGAAATATTTCGAACCGTGAGTAGGTCACTGATGTAGATAGGAAGTTAAACCAGAAATCAACAAAAATATTATGACTACGGGTTTCGATTCTAACACCGGTTCTTCGGGTTACATTTCTAGCCCTTGGGTTATAGTAAACTAACAGTAGTATTTTTCCATTCGTAGTTAAGTAATTATGTTACTTAGCTAGCGATGTTACCTTACAGAAAAAGGCAATAAAAAAGGAAAAAGTGTTTGTCGTCATTTTGTTTTGTTGATTTTAAAAAAGAAACTCCAGAAACACTTTTTATCAATACAACTACCGAAGGGCATTGTTATATTTATTAACTTTTGTATAGAATAATTTTATAATATATACTATATGACATTGTTTTGACGGTAAATATTCAAAAAAAATAATAGTAAAGTAAAAAAAAAAAATGTCTATTTACAAAAATCCCCAAAGGTTATATGACTTCAGGAAATCGTCCGGATAACTCTTTAGGTATGCTAATACAAGTTAGGTACCGTTACCTATCATAAATTAGAACGTTATTTTATAACCAGTAAAGAAATTTTCAAGTCTGCAATGTATATTATTTTAATAAGAAATGACAATAATTTATTCATCAGCGTCATTTACATTGAATACCTTTGGATATAACGATTTTGAGCGTTGTGATTGTATGTGTAATCAAACTGCAGTATTATTACCGCAAACAATTGCGCAGCCGGTTATTTTTGTTTCAACATTTTGTTTTAATATTTTCCTGAACAATTAGAAATCCTGTACACGTGCCTACAAATGTTTTTTTTTTTAGATACAGAGAAATATCTTATCTACAAAAAACACATCCTGCCGTCATTACCAACCCTCCCCTTTCCTCTATCACCTTCCGACGCGATGTAAATTGCGAGTTTATTTGAATTGAAACATTTTGAAATATTATTAATTTAATCCGTGGTGTAACTGACACGACGTTCGTTCGTTTGAAGTGTCCTTTTCGATGTTTATACGGTTTAGCAAACCGTACATTATTATAATATACGAGCAATGAACATATTTTATATTTTAATTAGCTTTAGATCCAAGGCTGGGCTTAAACGAGTTAAAAAAAATTAAGAGGAACCCAACCGATGGCGGATTTTAAAGCACATGTATTTCAAAGGTACCGATTAGTAGTTGTTTTTTTTTTAGACGACATTTTCTTGAATATATATCGGCAGTGTCTAGAGGGGAAGGGGGAGTGATCTAGTCCTCCTAGATGTTCTCATAAATAAGGCACTTCTCCTAATCGTAAATTCACTTGCACTGTTATTCATTAACTCGCCTTAACCCTAGTGTATAGGCACAGTTTCTCCAGAAAAGGGTTACACATGACGTCTCGTACGTTATGAATATTTAGTATATATATTCATCTCTATATTTCAATAGCATTTCGCGAGTCATACACCTGTATACGAGTTCCTTACACAATTTTAATTGGAACTTTTCGCTATAGTACTTTCCTTCGTTGTACATATAATACAATAAAATATTATAATGATCGAAAACGCACACGTATACTGCGGCTCGCTGTTGAATCGCATCATGATCAATAAAATACACAATAATATTATAGATACGTACAAGTATGTGTACGTTTATTTTATAAATGTACGTATATATTGTACAGGTACGTTCACGGGACGAAAACAACTTTTAACGAACTTTTAATGTCTGAAAAGAGATTTCCATTGTGAGAAAATCAAAATGATATATTGTAATACATTGTATACAATATTATTAATAATGAAAATAATTGGAAAACGAGGGTCTCTTTATTCCGTATTTACCCAATGCTCGAATTGGGAAAAATTATGTAGAGGAACTCAATTTAATGATTTAAAAACGGCGTGTCAAATGCACAATCACTTAATACAGACAATGGGGAGGACTTTGGATCACACCCCTCCTCTCTCTTCCCACCTTACCAGAAATTCGTATACCACATTTCAGCTACAAATATTAAAATTCCAAATATATTTTGATTGCAATACCTACATCCTATATGTTGCAGTAGAAAATAAAAATTATATGAATATTCTACCCTGATGATAATATTTTATCATTTTTAAATAATTTTGAAATTAAAAATAGTAAAATTCGTTATTTAGTTGACAAAAATTAAAATCCACATTTTAATAAAAATGATTTCAGATATTAGTTTGTGCCGTTTTTCTGTTCTACAAAAAAACATATAGTTTGGGTACGCAAAAAAATAAAAGAATAGTTGAGGAGTTCCGTTCCCTTGCGCACTCCCACAATTCGAGCAATGTATCCTAAAAATTTCATAAATAGACGGATAATTACTTTGAATACATTTTGTTGTCAACATTTGTAATTTCTGTCAACCCGTCAACGAGATAATTCACTTTTAAGTTTAGGTAGGGGGAGAGTAGCGGAGTATCATTTGTGTGCCGGCGAGGCGTGCGGCGTCTTATTAGTGCACCACTTCTCTCCCCTACCTAAACATTGTGAAAAGTCTAAGTATTCGAAAATGTCTGCTTAAACTGCACATAAAAAGTTCAGAAATCGGAATTTGAATATTTGCAAAATTTAACCAAAATAATGGATTAAGCACGCTTAGTGAATCACTCTGTATACACATATAATTATATACTCTTTCGGAATAAATGTGTAATACGACGTGTAATATTTTCCGTATAATCAATTTGTATATCATTATCATAATTGTATAACAATTTTATTCAAATTTTGTGCGAATGTATTCGATTGAAGATAATAAAGTCTGTACAGAATTCGTTTTGAGTATAGTTACTTCGAACGGAATGGCATATGTATATATATATATATATATATAAGTACCAGCAGTATAATATCGTGTAAGGGTCTTTGGTCATCGGCAATAAAAAAATAAAATAAATATAAATATAATATAATAAAAATGAATATATAATACATATATATATATTTTTTTTTTTTTATTTTTCTTATATATTTTATATTTTTAATACGGTATGGTTTTTATCATGACGTAATCTTTAAAGGTTTTAATTTATTAATTCGCGTCTAATATCTTAAGATGATGTGCCGGGCAAAATACACATTTTTATTAATGGACATTGCTTAGTTATAAGGTCGACCTTTTTTTTTAATGTTGATAAATTGTATCATTAACGAAGTAACGTATTTGAAAGACCGTCTACTCGTATTGTACCCACGGTCGAGACTAATGTAGAATTACTAAGCGACTAAAACCGTTTTATTACTACTAATTGTTTATTTGTTTGAAAATAATTTGAAATCAATACACGAATTGAAATACTTAAACTCTGACATCCACTGCAAAAAGAAAATTCCTTAAAGTCAGTACCTAAAAAACGTTGTAATAAAAAAAAAAAAAATGAATAAATAAATAATTAGTAATTTTCAAAAAATTGTAATCGTTTTTGTTTTAAATAAAAATATGCAGCGGCCAATATCAATTTTAAAATATTTAGTTTAAGTTAAGGAATAATAAGAGTGAATTGAACTTTTTGCTAATATAATAGTTTATGAATGACCGTACGTTAGCTACGCAGTCACGCAGACTATTTGCACAACCAAACGTACAGAAATTATCTTTTTAAATAAAAAATATCGATGACGACAGCAAAATAGAATTGCTGCACCACTTGCTACACACTGCACTATACTACTGCTGCAGTTTTACGGTTATAAATAGTAAAAAATATTGATAATGCCATTGGAATAAGTTAGAATAGTAATAGATATTTTTCTATAATATAGAGTAATTTAATTTATATCTATACGTAACGATAAATCATGGCCAATAAAAAAACCATTTTGAGCGAAGTTCGGTTAAAGATATTTTGAAAAGCTGTGATTTGTACAATTTGCATTAAAATTTGAGATTTTAACGCTTATAAAAATAAAATTGCTACATACGCTCGACTTTTTGTTTTCAATACTGAGTACAAATTATGATGTACTACTATTTGTTAAGTTTCGGTCGTTTTTTCTTTACCAAAACAATTTTATCCACATTAAATCTGTAAATAAACACAACAAAATCTCGAACGTTTAAAATAGCTCTAAAAAGCTTAAAAGACCAGACTATTTTTAAAACTAGAAAATTCTAATACAAGTTTTCGGTGAGGAAAATATTGGAGCTTTTCGGTTGTTTTTAACTGGTATCCAGTTATCGGTACATTTTCCGGGTTCTCTTACGGTTTTTCTGGTTTTTCCCATTTATTAAAGAAACTACAAACGAAACCCGAAAAAATAACCTTCCTATATGGTACCAACTAGATGACATTTATTTTTAGAAAATGTGCTAAAGTAATTATCTGAAGAAGATTTCTCGTGAAAAAAATTCGTTTGCAGACAACGTATAATAAATCAATCATTAGTAAAATTAATTTATTATCATAAAAATTAATTTTACTCACCAAACTGTATACTGCGGGAGTGTTCATTTTTGGTAATTTTTCTTCGGTATGATCGAACTAACACTGAGAATCGACTACGACGACGGTAAATCGTTAATCGAATGCAATTTCGAACTTAAAGTCATGCCGAAGACGACGGGTCTTATATACTCGTAGGTCGGCAAGACGTTCTTTTGGAAAATCCCCGGCCTTGGACGATCGACCCCGTCGTGCACGTCGAGTGCCGTGTTATTGTCCGGCAGACGCACAATACAATAATATTCTATTATCATTATTAATACTACGCAATATAATGATAATATTATTGTTATTTGTCGGGCTGCACCACACACGAGACCTGCAATTGTCAAAAACACCACCTTCACCTTGGTCCGCCGTCAATCCGCCGTCGTCGTGACTCGTGATGTCGGACGTTGCGACGTTTATGCCTTTTGTGACATCGACAAAACGAATACTTTAAAACAAACCCACCATCGCCGTATCCCCTTTTGTTTTGTCTCGGTGGAGGAAGTCACGGAGTACCTATGCCTAGTGTGAGTTGCTCGAACGCAATCGAACGACGTTTCATACCACAAGGCCGCGACTTTGAGGCGAACGATCAGATTTCCGAACAATTATTTTTCCAGCGCAACCAAGTGTTTAAAACGTATCCGTGAAAAAGTTTCACCGAAATATCGAGATTTTTGTTTTCGGGTAAAATTATTATTTTCCAGAGTTGAATACAACTCTATACGAGTTTTCGCCAATAATACTATTTACCTCCGTTGTTTCCGATCCTGAACAATATTTCTTCTGTAACGCTTTGTTGTTAAGCTTTCCAAATTCTTTTCAACTACGTCCGATTATTTCTTCTTTCTCAGTTTCCAATTCATAACCGATCTCGTTTCAATAATCACGTTTCAATCATTTTTGCTTATTACTTGTCGAGCATTTATAACCTTTGACAATTGATAGAGCTGTTGACTGAAGCCGTTTCTGATTTGCCTCCTGTAATCCCTGGTTGAATTTATTTCTCGGTCTTTTTGAATTTTTGTCTGGCTACATATCATCCCGAAAAATAATTGTTCAACAGTTCTGAATTTAAGTTTTAAATAAATATAGTAAATAAATAAAATAAATGCGTCGCCTGGAATATTATGATAAATATAATATACTTATCATAATACTCCAGGCGATGCGCAACGCATTGATTGATTCATTTATTTTATTTTTATATATACATTTTTTATTTATATATTTATTTACTATATGTATTTACTTTATTTATTTACGAGTATTGACCATTTTAGTTATTTTGTTTTTACTTTGTTATTTCATTAGGTAAGTATTTTATTAAAATACACTTTATCATATTCCCTGTAAATTCAACTTAGTTTATTCCATTTAAATTTTATGAGGCATTTATAAGGAGTTTGAGAAATGTCCCTAGATAAATATCGTTCTTGAGTTGTATACTAGCCTGATACAATGATGATGAAATCTATGAATAATAATAGTAGAAACTGTAATGTTTTTGCGCCACACACAAAAAAAAACTTTGACAATTTTGAAATTAATTTTGACTATCGCCGAACAAATCAAACTGGGTTGGATTAATTGTTTAACTAAGTCTTTAAACAAATATTGAATTCCAATAATATATAACTATTATACATGTGCACATTGATATATCAAAGCATACGTAATTCATTTATATTATAATAAGAATTCTATTCTACATAAACGCCATTTTATATTTCAATGTATAATGTTTCAATTTTTCATTTAATATTTTTACTGATGTTGGACAAGTTACATATTGTAGTACCCGAGTTTAGTTACCGTTACTTACCTGGATTTAATAACTTGGAACAAATTACAAGTAACTATAAGAAAAAAAAATCTCGTAAGGTACTAATATACTTGTAAAAAATTAACTAAATTAAGATAATTCATCAATTACTCAAAAGAAAACAATATAACTCTTAGAAATTACATGTTTCCGTGTAATTATTACATAGATAATAATAATAATATGCACTGTAACCGTCCGAATGCGTATAGAAATTTATTATAAAATCGTCTCAATATCGAATAGGGTCAAATAGACGTGGCAGTTTGGACGTGATTATTTGGACGTTGGGAAAGTTAAAAAAAGTTAAAAATATTATAATTAAAAGTTATACGCATAATATTAGTATTTTGAGCGAAAAATAAAAATGTTATGTCGATTCGCACATAAAAATGTAATTTTAGTTCTAGTTTATTTATAAAATTACTAAATCAATAATATGCACTTACATCATAAAACTAATCTAACCGTAGGTACCATATCGTTATGAATTACGTATTATAGACAGTACCTTTTATTTTTTTACAAACGTGTATACTTCATTTTTTAATTATAATATTTTTCTTTTTAAATTATTTTTTGTCATTCGTAAATTATAAAAAAAAAAATGTTCATTCGCAGGGGCGCAATTTCATTTATTAAATTGAGGGTGCTAAGGTCCCCTAGGAAAGAAAACCTAGTTCATACAATCAAGAAATCTATAAAATATAATAGATGCTACTCATTCTCTTCTATTGTCTAACTGTTGGTTAAAGAAATAAATTAAAATATGTAGAACTCTAGAACTATGTATGCTCAGTCGTTAGTTCATAGAAAATTCAAAATGATTTCTGAAGTAAGTACCGTAGGTAGAATCTTTGTTATTTTGTGACAAATACTTAATTTACTTATCTACGTAATAATACTTAGTGACATTTGAAGTTCATTGTATTTATTTATAGAATGCCCTTACTTCAAAGTTTCTTTGTAATATATGTTTATTATTATTTATATGCAATATTATATTTTAATATAACTTATATTGTATGATTAATTACAGAGAAAAGAGACAGTTTGATGATATATGGTCCGAATTTATATTCTCTTAAAACATCAAAAATATGATGCTAATATTCTCTTGAAAATTATAAAGCATGTAAAGAGTCGCGTTGTATTCACAAATTACTCATAATTTAACTTTGCCGGCTTTTTACGTAATGTTTAAATGGTAGGTTTTCGGTGAATAAAATGATTATACTCAACAGAAATGTTTGAACATTTTACATATTAATGTACATTATAAGTTTTTGTTTGTTTTAATTTTTAAAAACAAATTTGAGTTTAATGCGTTAGTTTTTTTTTTCAACCGCGTTTTAAAATCAGATTTTAACGAAAATCGTAATAATTACGACATTTCAAAATATGTCACCGAACATCGCACCGAATCGTTCTTTGTTAGCAATGGTTGATCATTGCGTATGGTAGATTTATGAATACTTCTTTGGTATATAAACTGTGGCTAACAACAATCTTTAAAAGATTACAAAACATTGAAAAACTGTTTCATAAATAAACAAATTATATCATTCCCATTATTGCCTTAGATATTTTGTAATATATACTAGCTGAATTACCCGGCTCGCCCGTGTGTAGTTTTTGTTGGTTTGTTTGTTTTACATTTTTTTTTTCATCCGTATTACCAAGGTAACACATAAATAAACCAGAATAAATAAACAATTTGATATTCAAACTAAAAATACCTAAATTCCCTTTTTACCCCCTTAAACGTAGAATTTAAAAAAAATGGCCAATGAAATAATACTCAGAAAAGTATTTGGAACAGCTCAACGAAAAAAAAAATTGAGAAAAAGATAAAATTTAATATTATATTAAATCCAAATTACACGGATGTAATGATTTTGATAAAAATAGTTATTCTAATAAATTTGGTAAAAAAAAAACAAAATTCAAAAAACTTTGTGAAACACAATGGGTCGATCGATATGATTCATTTATAACTTTTAGAAAACTATACATTTATATAATTACTACTCTATAATATCTTAAAAAATATGTTGGTACAAATTCTGAACTCCCATCCAAAGCGTCGTTATATGTGAGTGCTATAACCAAGAGTGATTTCCTTGTCTCTTTTGAATTAGCTATTACTTGCTTCTCATATACTAAACAATTAAGTCAAGTACTACAAAGCAAACAACAAGACTTATCTAGAATAATTGCTATCATTAAAATTTGGAGCGAAATTGCTGGTAGAAAAGTTGTCCACAGAAAAAAATTTAACAACTTTGAAAAACCATAAGTTTCTTAGCTTTACTCAGAATCTAAAATGTTATCACAATAGCTTCTAAACTAGACGTTGAAATACGCATGCCTTGGGAGACTGTGGGAGACAATCTGCCTGACGCCAAAGACGCAGAGGAGTATTATCAAATAGCACTCTCCCCCTCCCCATTGAGAAATACTGGCTACGCCACTGCAAGCCCTCCCCCTCTAATAACGCCTATGTAATTACTCGTTAACATCAGACGTTAGGATTAAAACCTAAGCACATAGTACCCATTATATACCGGCAAATATTATAACTTGATTATACTAGATTAAATAAATACGTTAATCTAATCGAAATGATTTTGATAAATCTTATCATTATCTATTATTAGTTCGTTATTAGACCGGTAGGAGTCTTTAAAGAGATAAATCGAAGAGAAGAGCTGTTTAATAATAACCGTAATTCCTGTGGAGAGGTGATGGTTTTGCTCGCGGTCGCTTTCGTATAGCCCGACTTTTATGTTAAAACATAATATTTTTTTTTATAGATCATTTAATAACGATCAGGCCATATTGTTCACTTTTAGAACCTCAAAAATTCTGTAAAATGCAAACGGAAATATCGAGCCGGCGACGTATTTTGTGCTATTGGTAAGTAGGTATACACTCAACAATAAATCATTAAAAAACAATAAAAAAAAACACTTTTATGGGTCATTAAACTTTTCAAATAAAGTATGCCGGGCAGAAAATTCGCATTTTTTTTATAATACAATATTACCAATCGTCATATGATACTAAATTAAAAAAAGACGTCTTAGGATTATGAGGACGGGTGCAGTCACTGTTATAGATAATTTAATGTATACCTGTAAGCATTGATAATCCATTGCTTACGAAAAAGCGATTTTGAGCGGAGTTCAGTTGATAGTGATGCTTTTTAACAATATATATTTTATAGTAAAATAATTAAATAGGCTTATATTTTTTTTTTAATAATATTTGTTTAATGTTGTACCGATTTTTCCATTTTTTCGGATTTTTCCATTTTTAAAAAAACTTCTGAGAAAATCGAAAAATGACTTCTCTAAAGTACCTCTCGATACCGATTTACTTTCAGAAAAGTTGCTACACGTACAAATTGGAACAAGTCCTCTGGTAGAAAACTTGTTAACAGATAAAAAAAAAATAAACATCTTTGTAAAATCATAAGCTTCTTTGTTCCACTCAGAATCTAAAATGTGAGAGACGTACGAGTATTTCGGGTATTTACTTAATTTAAGATCAGAAATTAACAAACAACTATAAAATGTTACATTTTGTTATCTCATCGACGGGTTAACGGAATTTAAAAATGTATTTAAACTGATATTTCATTTGTATACTAATTTTGGGATTTTTAATGTTGGTTGCTATCAAACCAAATTTAGATAGGTAGTGGCGGTTTTACCTACCGCAAATAAGGGTTGCAAAGAACGACGCTAACATAACATTTTAAAACTACTTGTTACTTGTTAATATATCTGAAAAACTTTTTATAAATGTTATTAGGCCTGATGATATTTATTTAGGAATTTTTTAGTCTATATATACACACACGGCAGTATTATATAGACAAGCGATTTGCAGTAAAAATTGGCAGTCTGTCATTAGGTCGCGTATAGCGCGGACAACAGATTCAAGCGACGTCGAGTTTTTTTAATTCCGTTTAATTTGCGCGAGTATTATGTTCCTAACCATCGCGTGTTAAAATTCGAAACTTTATTACCCGGTATTGTACTAGTGTGCCAACAGTATTTATTGTTGTTTATTACGCGATTTTAATTTGTATGTTTTTCCAACGGTTAGAAATTAATCGGGATATAATTTTACTAGGGGTTTTTTTCGCATTTATTTTACGCTCGTGAACAAATATTTCCAACGTGAAATTCACCACATATACCGATATTTACCGGGCAAATTTCGCCCGAGCTCTGGTCGCGCGAATCGAAAAACCCGACATTTTCGGGAAAGTTCGACGAAAATCGCCCGCACGGTAATACCGTGCGGCTGGCAAGTCTGCCAGACGCGCGGCGTCCCGCGCTGACTCAACGGCCGGCACTATACGCGCTTTCAGTGTACCCGGAAAAGCGTACGCGGCGTGCGGTCCCTCCCGTGAAAATCGCCGTGTCGGTCCGTCGCGTCTCGCGCCGAGAACGTCGATTTTCGATCGTAATAACAACAGTAAAATAATATCCGAGTTTCCGAGTTCGGCCGTGCCCCGCAGAGAGAAATATCGACAGATTAATCATCTGAATTATAATCGTTTTTATTTTATTATTTTTTTTCGTCTCGATAACGTATATAATTATTGTTGTAATTCATATCGCCGTGTCGTACTTCGGACCGTACATTATATTATCGTAAAGAGACTAGAGGTTGTGTCGTTTAAAAAATCGAAAATAAAAAAAAAAAAACAACATTAAAAACTATTAAAAAATCGTACATAACATACCTGTATAGTAAGTACCTATGTTATTATAAGATAATAGAAAATATTATAATCGTTTTTTTTTTTTTTTTTTTTTTTTTTTTTTTAATATCTATATTTTATTTTTTTGCTTCTCTCGAACGGTATTTGTCTAAACGGCCGTCGGCANCCGCAGAGAGAAATATCGACAGATTAATCATCTGAATTATAATCGTTTTTATTTTTTTATTTTTTTTTTAATATCTATATTTTATTTTTTTGCTTCTCTCGAACGGTATTTGTCTAAACGGCCGTCGGCAATATTATTGTCGTTCCAATTTCTCAAACATTTTTTAAAAAAATAAAAACAATAACACCCGTATAGTTATTTCCAAACTGCAGTTCGGCTCGCTTTTGTACATACGTTTCGATTTGTGTTAAATCTGTAAAATTCTGTAAAACCGTTTTCGGTTATCGTGCTACAATATATACCTATACTCGCAATTTCAAACCGTACGTTTCTTCGTTCCGCATACACCCGATTCGAGAACCGCAGTGGTCGCCGACGTTCCGAAACGCGTACAAGCCGACTTTTTTCAGCGCATCATTACGGTTTGTTTATCGAAACGCCTATATCGTTGTAATAGTGTAACTCCGCCTATTATATTATCCGTTCGAATTAACACGGTGAAAATGCATACTCTCGCCCTCGTTATTTAATATCAGCCAAACGAAACGGCCGGACAACGTGCTCGTGAACATCGCCTTTATTACGTGCAATTCGTTTCGGTACCCACGCCGAAAGTTTTAAACCGCGGTAACGATATTCACCCGTACGTCGTATATTACATACCTGCAACGGACTTTCGGAATATTTTTACTCGTACACAAATTCAACCAATTCGATTATTCGTACCGAAGTCATGAGCTTTTATGTTTTATTCGAATTCGATTTTATCCGAACTCATCGCCGCCCGTACAGAAAAAAAAAAAAAAAAAAACTAAAATGCGTATTTTTTTTTTNAAAAAAAAAAAAAAAAAAACTAAAATGGGTTTTTTTTTTTTTTTTTTTGGTAACAAACAAGTATTATAGGTACTACGAGTATATGTATAATATTTATTTTGTATACGATATCGTTGTTGATCCGGTCATATTTTAATGATTAACAACACGTCGAAACGCGTTATTTGCTTATCAATATTTTAATATTGTAAAATACACAATGCTAATAATAATATCAATTCAGATTAGGTTTGATTAGACAAAAATGCACTCATTAAATACACAGCGCATATCAGCGTATATTGGTGAGGGGGGGGGAAAGATGATGTCGGAGTATTATTGTAAAATATTCTAATTAAGCTCGCATTCTTGAGATATCCCGTCCGTACTTTTGCTATTAAACTACACGACTGGGCGAGGAATATTATTTTGCATTATATCTAGTCGGTCAGGTATTATAATATACAATAACGTTCGCAGTACGCGGACATTCTGTTGGCGGCGCATACACGGTTTTAACGATTTTAATAATATGTTTTCATAAAAAATATCTCAAACCGGTAAAATAATTTACAATACTATCGTACCTAGTCCGGGAGCCCGTTTTCAGATTTCGTTTCTCGGATTTCGTAAAATTCAAACATTCATTTTTTTTCCTCGTTTTACGATCGCCTTGACGATACGACTTTTCCGCTAATCTGCTGATGAAACCGCGTTCAAGGGCGAAGTGCGCGGCAGGTTTTATCTCGTTTGGACCGATAAACTGTAGTCGGATTCGGCTATTTAAATTTATTAATTTCTTGTGTGTACGTTTTTTGGGAAATATTTGCTCATTTACCTGTTTTTCATAAAATAAATTCGTAATAAAATTACTTACACATTAAAAAAAAAAAAAAACGAGCTGTTACTGCTGATGGGTGCGCCACCGATGTAAATAGGAAGTTGGGAAGTTGGTCTACATTAAGTTATTTTATTTATTTATATGCAACTAATGATAAACCTTAGCTTAAAAAAAACTATTCTGAGCGAAACTCGGTTATTCATGTTTTAAATGCCGTAATTTTTAAAATTTTCGTTAAAATTTATCTCGGAACTCTTAAATATTATAAAAATAAAAATAATTAATCTTGACCTCTACTTTTTTTTCTAATTTTTTTAATGGTTTTAATTTTTTTTTTTTTTTGATACCTAACTTAATACAACTTGTAATAAAGCTGTTAAATTGTCAAGCATTTTTATTTGGTCAATTAATTATATCTGCATTATAGTACCTACCAAATAAAAACTACCTAGGGACGTAAAAACTTGTAAATACACAATGTCTAAAAATAATTCAAAAATTGTATTAAATTTTACTTAGAAAATGTAAATATACATTTTATTTCAAAATGTGCACGAATATTTTCGGGCGCGATCTGTTTCGCCTAAACTTGATCTGTTACCGTTTCACCCAAATACACCTCAGACGAAGCCAAATCATTTTTCAAAACAGTTACTCGACTACTGGAAGTGTAAAATGTATAAAAAAAAAAAAAAGAAAAAAACGAATAGTGGCCGAATTCGGGTTTCAACATTTTCCGGTGGCGGGTGTGTGAGTGGCGCCAGCAGTGAGAAGTATGCATAGTTTGTGTAGTATTCGTAAATGATAACTATAAAAACACTGCTATGAAATACGTAACATAATTTATGTACTATATGCTGTATAATAGAATAATCGGGCTTGTTTGACCGAGTATTTTTAAACTACTACTTTTTTACTGCTTACCGCACCTTAAAGACGAATAAATCAAATTTAGTTACTTCGTATACTGATATATTTATATATAGTTGGGCACCTATCTACATATTTTACTTTGATAAATATAAAGCGAAACTATTTTCCGGGGACGGCGTTCGATATTTTAATACACTCGTTTGATAATGTACTATTACCGTAGGGCGGGTATCCCAACAGTTTTCTAAATTCTATTGTTTACGTCTTTTGATTTATTTTGTACGACGACTGTTATTCGGTTATACGGCTGATATAATATAAAATATATTACATTCTTTTCTTTAATGGTACCCTATAAAACGTTGAGCGTTCATACGTATCCCGAAACAAAATATTATTTTTCAAACAATTCATGTAAACATATTATACAATATAATATTTAGAAAAAAAAAAAAAAAAAACCAAAAATAACGCTTTTATAAGCAAATAAAATTAAATGAGTAATAAACAATAATTATCGTCGTGAAAAAAGTACGAGTTTTTACAGATATCTAACCGTAATAGTAATCGCATAATATACAGACGATTCTTTTATAATCGATATCAAACCCGGAACATTGTTAGGTATTGCCATTTCTAACATTTCGGGTAATTGGGCATACCTGAGTGAAAATTACATCTATTTACCCAGTCGTAATAATATTAAATGTATACATTTCGCCAGGTATAATATCGCGAGTGTTGTAATTTTACAATACATTACGATTAGTGAAGTAACATTCGGTTTCGAGTGTTCAACCGATATTCGCGTTGTCTGTAGTAACGATTGCTGAGTATGATTAATATCGTTTTAACATACAATTTTAAAATAACGAACTCGTGCCCCTTACAGCGGTCAATAAACAAGTCCCGGACTGCATGTTTGTTATTATCGTTAAAAATTGAAATATAACGTTGACTGATAGCGACAAATACGTTTTTAATTTATCAAACCCCGTGTGTAATTTTGCACGGAACGTGTATGTACGTAAAGCCGGTTCCACTTGACTCGTGTACACCGACGATGTTCTGAAATTTAAAGCGACACTTGATAAATTATTTTAATTCCCCTTAAATGTGTTTGTTTGTTTTTTTTTTTTTTTTACAGTTTTGTTAAATTCAAATGATAATTCATAACGCGATACCGAGTAACGTATTTTTTGCATAATGAAATAATAAAGTAAAACCAAAATTATTAAAATGGTTAATGCTCGTAAATAAGTATGTTAAATAAATATATAAATAAAAACATGTATGTATAAAAATAAACAATGAATAAATTAATAAATGTATCGCGATGGATTTTTAATTCGAAACCGGTCGTATAATACAATTATCATAATACTCCAGGCGACGAATTTATGTATATTTTTTTTTTATATTATGTCAGTGGCCTATTTAGAATTTTTTCCAGATGGTCGAAGACGAAAATATTATAGTGTACATACCCGTGGAAGGCTTATAAATTAACAGCTCTTTTTTCATAACGTGTTTTTTTTTTTTTTTTCAAACTTATAAAATACTTTCGTGAAAACAATAAAATTCAATTATTATGTTTACATTTCTATTTGTTAAATTGTGAAAAAAAGGGGGGGTTTTTTATAGATAATTTAAAATTTTCAATTAATACATATACATTATGACAGATAGAGTTTAATAACGTGCGTATAGAAAAAATAATCGTGGTTGATCTGTCCTCACGAACCGCCCGCCGAATACGCCACAGTTGTACTAAGATCGTATAATGAATTAATAATAATAATAATACGCACGCAGTGTTTTATTTCTGAAATGTATTGTTATTTTCAAGGGACGGCAATCCGACCACATTAACATTGAAAAGCGATTCTGGGCCGAGCTTAAATTTTAATATCGCGACGGAAAACTAATCATTTCAATGTTCGAAATGAATTAAATACAATAGGTATCGTTAAAATGACCAGAAATGTTAATATTAAATTATAATCGCCGGTTTTGTTACTGCACGCGATTATTGCCAGTATTTTAAATATTAAATTTATTATACTTGGAAGACCCGCTGCCATCACTACCACCGCCACCACCGCCACCATCACCAAAATGAGTATTTTAAGTAATTGTCTGTATTGCAATATTCGAATAGGATTACAAATTCATATTTTTTCGTGTTTTCCTTTTCTTTTTTCAGTAGTAATAATATTATTGAACGTTATCTTAATAGTATACTACTCCGGGCTTAAATATTTTGTTAGCTGTGTTTCTCCTATAATCTTATCGGTGACTTTTGCCATAATATTAGCTGCAGTAGGTATAGGTTATATTATTATGAATCGTATCAACAATAAATATTGTGTATTACAATTACAAACAGAAGAATTAAGAGGATGATAATGTTAGAAGAGGATTAGGTACGTGTACGAGATAACCGAAATAACAATCTATGTATATTATACAGCGCATTCAAGTATATCGTACAAAAAACGTATTGGTACCTACTAAAAGTTAACGAATAATGGTGAATTATAAAATACGAGTAAATTAAGGGATGTCAAAGCAACTCTATTCAATATGTTAACGTATATACGGTTACAATAATATACTTATAGTAAAGGAAGTACTCGGAGTGCAAACAAAACAAAATAAAATAAATTGTATGAGACTTCGAAAAACCAACGTCACTTGCAATGATTAGTTCGATCTCAACGTGATTCTTGGGAGGTGTGGCTTTAACCACACCAGTTGTCAAACAGTGTTCAATAATAAATACAAATTTTAAAAAAATTATAAAACCAATTGGTAAATAGTATTTGCAGGCACAGTGTTTATTTACAAATGTATAAACATTTTTTTAAATTTATATGCATTTTATTTTACATAGAATATTGTTTCTTACTTTCGTAAAAAAAAAATCTAATAATTAGATTTGGGTTAAATTAAAAAAGTACAGAGAGGTAATCGACCTCCCTCCCTTCACTGGCGCACGCCGATAAATCTCTCTATTTTTATTTGAAATTTTAGATTATCTGAATAATTTTTATTCTTATTTTTATCTTTGATATGTAATTAATTAAATGTTTCAATAATACTTCCCGATATCAATGTACTCGTATTACGGTAATTTTTTCTTCGGTTAAAATTATTTAATAATAATTAAATAATAACCGTACACCATTCATTCCACGCAGAACCCATATAAATGATATTACTTAACACTTACAATACATTTAAAATGATTAAAATACAAATAATTTTTATTAAAAAAAAAAAAATAATAAAATATATTAAATAAGACTTTTCCCGTTTTTCCCGAATCTTCTGTATTGTGTTGAAATTTAAGGACATTATTAATATTTCATTCACTTATCAATTAATCAAGCTTAAGAAGTTACTATCATTTAAGTATTGTACGTGTCGAGTTTTTTTTTGTTTTCTTCCCGAGTAAAAGAATCAACAACATTACGTAAAGTTACGAGAATTAATGTTTTTTTTTTTTTTTTTATATATATATACTTATTCAAACCCGAACCCCTGCAATTATGATTTTATTTCAATAATTTCAAGGACTGTACATATAATATTATATTTATATTCACGTTATAAATCTAAACATATCAATACTGTATTTCATCTGCGGCCGGATGCAATATTCAAGACACATCGGTCTATTGAAATTGATTCCAACAATGAAATCATTATTATTGAAAAGCTTAAATTGCGATTGATTTAATACAATAATGAATCCCATAATACATAATATTTGAATATGGGAACATATCCACAAAGAGCCATATTATATTGAAGTTTGCTCAGAATAATATAATTGAAAAGGAAATGAACAAAATATATTGCATTATAGAACCAACGCAGAAGTACAATAATGGTATAAATAAGACTGTTATGTTACTATTTACATATCATTTCACTAATGCTCAATGATCTTGCTGTGTGTAGACTTTCATGATAAGTATATTTGTTTTTTCCCCGAGCGGTATAATATAATTATCAATGATAATTTATTGACAAAACTTTAAACATATTATAGGTATTAATAGGTTTCATTAATTTCGCGAAAAAAAAAAATCAATCATAAAGTCGATTATAGTTTTTTTTTTTGTTATTATTAAGATTGATATTATTTCGATGTTAATAACATTCACGAATTATCAAGGTTTGAACAGTCAATAAATAATCTATTAATTCGAGGTCGAGTTAAATTAATTTCACTGATTAACTCGAGCTCAGTAAATATTTGTTTGTTTTTCGTGAAATAGCTTTTTTCACAGAAAAAACGATTAAACTTAGAATTTGAGATTTTTTGAACGTTTGTTGTAAAACATATTGGGGATTTATTCGGGAATATAAAATTTTACGGAACATTACACACCACACATGTTATTCAGGAAATAAATAAGAAAAAAAACAAATTATTTATTAAATAGAATATATATTGTAAAATCGGATAGGGAGTTGAAATAATAACAATATTGAAATCACTTAATGTGATTAAATATAGGTATAAAAAAATAGTTAATTTTAAAATTAGCTCTTTATTTATATAGTCAATATAAAAAAAATTTGTTAAGTTATTAAAACGAATTTCTTTAACTCGTTAAAATCACCCTTAAAAATTGTATCAATAACAATACAAAGCCATGACACCGACACAAACGAACAGTGAATAGTTAAGTCATGGAATAATGATTATAAAAATACCACATTTTTTTTTTTTTTTTTTTTTTTTTTGACACAATTATTGTTTTAACTTTACTTTTTATCACTAACAGGTAGGTATATCAGACAGCTGCCGAACTGCTAATATAGTTATTGCCGGTCTGCCGTCGTCGTAGAGTCAAGTGTTTCAAAAAGATTACAGAATGTGCACGTGTCTGTGCGTGTGAACATTGAGGTTTTTTGTACGGACGATCGTATTGTGTTCTCTCGAAGCAGTTTTCGACGTTGTCGCGTGCGCTCGTCACCGTATTCGCGGTCCTGGAAATCCATACTGAATTTCTTGCGTTTTTGGGTAAAAAAAAAGAACAGAAAAGCTGAAAGCCGAACACCATTTCAGTGCGCAGATTTTTTTCGAGTGAGTATATTAAACACTTTTGGTCACTTTCCGATTTTCTCCGTACGACCCCGGTAGTGCGCGCTTCCTAGGAGCTACACGCAACACGATGACGGGACGGCAACGCCGCAAGGCCCGCGACCAATAGCGGGCCGCAAACGCTTTCACCACCTGATGTTGCCACGTTTCGACGGACGCCGCCTAGTGCAATGGCCACCGCCGCCACTATTATCGCAACCGCAAATGCGGTTGCGGTCAATCCGACGACGGATTACAACGTTACTACCACCACCGCCGTGACCGCGGTGACTGCGGTTGCGGTCAACCTGACGACAGTGTATAACGTAACTACTACAGCGTTCGTGGTCAACTTGACGACGGCTTACAATGTGACCACTGGCTTCAACGTGACACTGTCAGATGACTTGTACAACGTGCCGGCCTTGCTGGTGATCGTCTTATCCGTGCTCTACGGGTCCATATCGGTGATCGCCGTGGCCGGAAACGGATTGGTCATATGGGCCATCGTGACTAGCAAACGGATGCGGTCGGTCACCAACCACTATCTAGCAAACTTGGCGTTCGCCGATATCCTCATCGCCCTCTTCGCCATACCCTTCGAAGTAAGTGATATCTGTTATGCTTTCAACCAACTAATTACTCCTGTAATATAAGATTTGTGTTTTATGATTTTTTTTACAATCCAGCGAATATCTATGAAGATTTGAGTAAAATTGATTTAAATTTTTTTTCTTGTCAGATATTCATCTTATTTACAATCTATTCAAAGTTATTATATCTATATTATTTTTTGAAACAAGATTTTAATAGACAATAGTTTTCTAAAAATGTTGATATGCATAACTATTTGAGTCAGTGGCGTAGCCAAGGACGGGATTTAGGTGTATTAACCCACTGTCCCCTTTACTTTATTTTTAACTATAGTTTAAAAAGGTTATAAGTGTCTAAACCCCTCTTTTGATTAATGCATTGGCTACACCAACGGTTTGAGTTATAAGCTATGAGTTTATAATAGTTTAAAATTTAGATAGGTGCTATAAGGTATAATATGATAGCTTTAAAAAATAAATTTTAATAATAATATAGCTTTTCTATATTCCTCCGGTCTAAATCTTAAACTGTAAAAAGTAAATCCGATAGTTAATGTTTTGTTTATCGTCAGAATAATTATGTTAAATTACACAATTGATGTTCGTTTAAGCATTTAAAGTATGACACAAACTTTGAAATAGCTTTTATAAAGAAAATAATTTAAAAAAAATCATAAATCAAATTTACTCGAATCATTTGAGAAAATCGCTGGATCGTGATAAAAAAATCACTGTACATCATATTGACACTCTCCGGTTAACTGTTTTCAAACACGACTTTTAAGTACGGAACTATGCCCGGGTATCTTATGAGAATCTATCAGTACTTGATAAGAGGGTACAAAGACAAAGAGGGCGTGCAGTGGGTTTTAAACGGGTTCGGTAAAACTATCAAAGAAAAAAAAATGTCCATATTATTGAAAACAATGTCGAGCGAAAATAATTTCCTATGAAAAATATGGCATTGTTCCAGAATCTACAAAGAAACAATATTCAAAACCGATATTATAAAAAGAACACACGAGTACCAGAGCTCCATCACTACGTTAATTATCTCCCGGCTGACTTGTAGTCGTAACAATATTTAATATAGTTTATATTTTTATAAATGACAAGTAATTTAATAAAACAAGTTTTATCAAATTAGGTAAAATAGTTCTCGATATTTTTACTAACACATAATCAGGTGGTAGGTTCGGAAATTGGAAGTTCAAACTTTCTAAAGACACATTCTTGACAATAATTCTATTTGGACGGGTATACACATTTTAATCAAGGTAATAAATTTAATGAGACTATTTAAACCCCGTTGTTTCCAGTGAAAACATGAAATTTGAGCATTAACATGGTTGGAGAGAAGATTGAGATTCAAAACCATCAAAAGAAACATCATCGATACTTACAGCAAGATATACAAAATTGCACCTCCCTGACATTATTTGGGAGATCTGTAAGATAGTATAAAGCTAAAAACTAACAAATTTGTCACACTCCACAATATGGCGAAGTTCATATCTCAATTCAACTAAAATTTCAATTCACCTATATAAATAACTATTTTATATTTCATTTGTTTGATAATTTTCACGTTTATTTTTAAACTATTATTCGCAATATTTTCCCGTCCGAGTAACGATAACGGTAAAATGATAATGTATGTATAGAAAATGCATCACATTCGTATAAAAAATTGTTTACGTGACCAAAAAGTATACCGATTTAAAAACGTGCAATTCCATTTTTATTTTTATTCTTTGTAGCGTAATCGCATAAAATATATTGCGTGTAAAAACCACGATAAAGAATCACTGTGACCGTCAGCGAGTTAAGAAATCAAATTTTTATCGAACAAATAAGAAAAATTTATGGATCGTCGAGTTTTTATCCTGTTAAAAATATATTTATTATTAATATTGATATTTAGTGTTTTATCCTTTGAAAACATACAAATACAAGATTATGAAAGAATCTAATGTTAACTTTTTCGTTTCTACATGTATTTATATAATGTTTTATAGAACATAATAAAAACAACATAGCCCAATGATAGAATATTATTTCCTATGTTGGGAAAAACTTTGGTTAACCAACATTGAGTGTACAGTATAATCGGTGACCAGCCCATAACCGCGTAACGTATTAGTTTCTGAAAAAGAATAATTATTGTCGGCATATTACCTATGTAATATTATGTGACGTCTTCCCGCGGCGTGTATTCGAAAACTTCTGTTGACAAACATCACTAGTTACAATTCACTGTAGCCTCAGTATCTACCTGAAGCTATTATTATATCGATAGTGATTTTTTTTTTTTTTTTATATATATATATTTATACATACTATAGCCGAACAACGAGAAAACTAAAAAAAAAAAAAAAAATGTTAAATTCAATTAAAAATGAAAATAAACATATGTTTCTTCGTACTGGACTACTGCACTCTGTGGTAGTTATTTAATGAGAATTTTATTTCGTTTTGAATTATCGCCACGATAGCAGAGTTCAGCTGTGTGATCCATTATTTTAGTACGTTGAAAAAAAAAAACTTTTATTTGCACGTGCACAATCTGTAGGGTGTTATATATTCGTAAAAAAAAAATAATAATAATAATAAAAACAATTATTTTCGTATAGATTATTCGAAATAAAACGAACACGTGTTTTTTAGTTTTATAATTTTCGTTCCGTATAACAAACATTAAATAATAATAAAAAAAAAACCGCCATGTGCAATCGTGAAAACGAATTACACCAATAATATCGATAAATGAACTGATAAAATAATACCTATGTATACATGTTGTGTACATTATAGATTTGTTTTTTTTCAACCCGTTAGTCTTATTTGATTTTTAATCCAAACCATAAACGGCATAATAATTTTGAAAAGAAGGTCGTTTTGGTATAATATTCATCGGAATAAACAAACGAATAGCCCGCGGGATTAACGATACTATCAATAATTCCGTAACAATAAGGCGCTATAATAATAAGTTGTACGACGTACCCACTTGAACAATAAAATCATTTCTCCTAGAACATAATTATTAGGTGTATAAATCTCAATAATTACTTATTGTATTACATTAATACGCGACGAATAGAAAATGTAATATAGGTAAGTGATGTGACATAGATCCGGATTATCCGGAAAAATCCGGATTTTGGATTTCAAATCCCCGAAATTCCAATTTTCTATGCAAAAATTCTAGTTTTTTTGTCAATTTATATTTATAATTAGTTTTTGAATTGTATACGGATTTTCTAAAGAAACTAAAATCAAAGTTCCGAAATCCGCAATCCGGATTTTAAATACATTTTTGATTTTGGATTCCGAACGTTCAGCAAATCCGCTGCAATAAGATATACGTTGCTAAAGTCGGGGGACTGTACTAACTTTTGTCTTTACCGATAATAAATTTACTCTAGAATTTGTTCACCAGCAGTATAGGTGCTTCACATAGAACTGCATGTAAGTTCGTTCGAGCTTCCATATTATATTTTCAGTACAGTTCCAGTCACCGATTATTTGTATGTGTACTGATAGGTTTACTATTACTTGGATATGTTACATGGACGGTGCCCGGGTAAAAGAAAATAACAACACTTTAACAATTGGTTTTTTTTTTTTTTTAATTACATATTAACTTTGATAATATATCCATTAAAAGCGAACTAACATGTAGATTAATTTATTCATAAAACATACGAGAAAATAGGATAAATTTGTGTTGTACACATAGGAACTATTCAATATAAAAGTATAGAATATACTTATTCCCTACCCGGGCATCGTCCATGTCGATTATGATTTTTTTCTATAAAAAATAACAACACTAGTGTAATAACGATAACGTTTCCAATTAAACAAATACGAATATTAATTAAATTATATCACTGTTAATAACAATCACTATTCATTGTTAATACGTTTTATCTCATCATTGTTTGCAACAATAATATTAAAGAAAACATATAGGCAATTTCTTTGTCTTTTTCTGAACAAGTGCACAATTTTTATAACTAATTGATAATAATTCATATACAATATTATTTCATTATCTTATGTTCGCATGTCGGTACTCGTTAACAAAATATACAATACCTCGTTTGGCCAGCGCAGTGGCATGTTTGCAATGGTTTCAGCAGGGACTGGTACATTTCGGTTTATTCGGTTCATGACCCGGGTTCCGCAGTACTAAATCATTATTTACTTATAGGTTCTGGTTCCGGTTAAAATTTTTAAAAAGTAAAATAAACGGTTAAGATCAGTGTTCCGAATTAGTAACAAACTTTTTTTTTCCAAACCTATTTAAATACTTTAGTATCTGTGTATGCCAATATTAATATTTAATTACCGGTCTAGCACTTTACTGTTCAAAACTGAGTACTTGCAACTAATCCAGATACTCATTTGGACACAAATGATACATACACGTTCAAGAATTTACAATAATATTGAGTTTTTCGTTGATAAAAATTAACATTTTGGTAGCTCTCAGCCATTTTAATTTGCGTACATTTCAACTTACAGGTACTTTGTACTTAGATTAGGTTAGGCACTTTACAGAATACAATTTATAATGTTCATATCAACTTACATGTTATACTTGTATTCGTTAAAAAAAAAAAAATATCATACTTAATTAATTGATCTTTTAAAAATCAAATACGAGACTAGGTATGCTGTCGACACGTTATTTTAGAAAAAATATACAACATAAAATTGAAACTGTATATTAATCATTGCAATAAATTCTGGTGATTATCGTTGAAAAATATGGGTTCCGGTTGTCTGAACATATTTAAATTCGGTTCCGATTAGGTTACGCTTCACACTATTTTATTGGTTTTTCGGGCCTAGAAAGATTTACCCGGAAACCGGTGCTACTGGGTGGCTAAGAGAAGACAGATACAATTCTCGTTAGTGTAACAAATGTACTTGAAAAATAATTAACTATTATGAATAAATAGTTAGGCGATTTTAATACCTCATAATAATTTACACACATCATGCGCGGACTTTGATAGGTTTTGATAGGTATGTTCAAATATAATGAGTGATGTGAGTGGTATATACAAACCTCGGCTCCTCGGGACTTAGGTAAACATAACAATGTAGTTCGACACGGCATTGCGTCTGGCCGCATGGTAAACAATAATATTACGTTAAAACTATTGAAGTGATTAACTCGAAATTAGTCATAGTCGAGAAGTTGGTTATTTTTTTCACTCGAATCATAGGTTACACTTTTATTGTGATCTATTCCGGGATGCATCTCGAGTAGGCTGCGAGATAAAAAAGAATCGCTAACGGACCGTGCAAATAGTCTCTTGCTTCATTTTTGTTGTAACGTAATTTCACTACACAATATTGCCTATATAGAAACAATTGGTAATACAATTATAATCATGTAAATCAATCAGAAACAATGACCTAAAACGTTTTTTTTTTTTATGGTTTTGGTCGTAAACGTACAAGTTTAAATATTAAAAAAACATAATTGAAAATACGAACGGTTGTAAATTGTAAGCCCACAAATCCACCCACCCACTGTTAAATATTCTACTGTCAATGTCTACACGTGTCTACGATTTTGAGTATTTTTTTAAGTATCTGCTACCTAAATATGGTTTAATATTTGATTGTTATCCCAAATTGCGTTCCGCGGGCGTCGGTACAATACTGCACTCAATTTGAAATCTTAAAATGCGTTGAAAAAAAAACGTGATAAACGTGATTCAAAAACGACGTTATTTTTGTTTTTTTTTAAATTTCTGATGGTGTAGCCTCATAAGTACATGCAGAGGTCCTGCAAATAATCATTTCACTGTTCTTCGCACGATGATAGTTAAAAAAAAAAAAAAAAAAAAAAAAAAACAAATGGTATAACTCGTCGGCAATGTATACAAACTATAAAAAAAAACCTCATTATTCTTTATTAGTTGACAGTATTTCTGGTAAAATAGTAACGGAAATTTAACGGCGATGGCAAGTAATAATAATAAACAATATTATAAGTACACAGTTATTTTTGATGCGATTATATTTGTATGTCTATATAATTAATTAAAAATTGATTGAACGAGTAAACGATAGCGTTTCCATTTGGGACTTATTCGATACCGATGCGAAGGCGAAGTAAACAAATTATCCGGGTAGACAATATGTAATACAATTCCTAAAACTCCATTCTGCAGGAGCGATAAATAATACTGTTTCAAAGTTATGGGCGGGTACAACAACCAGTGTCTATTTTTGTTACGTCTGGCAGATTTCGATAACGAGATCAGCAATTAACAGAATTTAATTTACAAAACAGTCGGTACTGTTTACTTAATGTACACAATAATAGCGAGAAAAACATCCGGTATTAAAGCTATAGCGATAACAAAGCTAATAATAAATGTCTCCATGTCGTACTACGAAGATGTGTACACTACTTTGAAATAGTGATTTCGTATATTATTATTCTATTACTGTAAGAAATCTAGTTGAATTATGTGTGTCACGGGATGAAGGATAAACCTAACTACCTACCTACCTACGAAATGTATAAATGCGTATTTTATTTTATATAGCTCCGATTTACAATGACACCACTTTATATGAAAAGAAATCTGACCGGGGTGGCACTTTAAGGACGTCTGTTTGATTTTCCTAGCTGTTTTCATAATAAATGGGAAAAAACGTGGGAAAAACTAGGAAATCGTGTTTTCGTTAGCAATGGTTAATCGTTGCGTACAAATATACATTATTTGCCCTCTACTACCTTCCCAATTTTTCCTTTACAACAGCGGTCCTTCCACGTCCGTCTTTTTTATAATAATATTTTGGGACCGAAATTTTCCCATCGCATAATTAATATCCAACAGCTTGACCTGCTTAATATGGATCTCGAGTGATGAGTAAAACTTTTCTAATTAAACCATTAACAACGTTACAAACTGTTAAATACCCTTCTGTTATAGTTTCTGTAATCACTGACCACGTTATCCCAAAGTTATCGTTGTTGATAAGTATTATTATTATTCTATTCCAGAGCTTTTGCTACCATCACTATACTATCTTTTATACTTCACGGTTCTGAGCTATCTCCTTCCACTCCTGTTTTTCCTACTGTTTTAGGATTTCCCTTCAATACTTTCCTCTTGGTTTCTGGTTCCCATTCCCCTGTGGTCTTAACAGTTTCGTTTCTAATTCACCTCGTTACATTTTCCAACCACTATATCCTTTGGCCTTTTATGTAGCTGAAGGTACTTAAGAATAATAATTATTAATCGGTACAAAATCTATCTTTAATTAATTAATTTTCGGTTGACGTAAGGTTTGCCACTAATTCAGTCCCATAAGCATTATCGAAAAATATACTTTCCGTGATTTACGCAAGACTTTTCATCAAGCCCAAAATTTTAATAACCGATCGTACTTTGTCAATGAAATTTCGTTGTCGATTATCTAATATAGCGAGTACCTTGTCTTTAAAAAAAAAAAAAAACACGAATCTGGTTTAATCAACTTTAAAATATCTCCGCGCATCCAAACTAACCTTTATCTTGAACAAAAAAAACCTTTACGTCGCGATTGTAGCAATTTTTACGATTATCGCCCTGTTATTTCACCGGTACACGGGCATATTAACAACGAGAAAGTGTATAATAGTTGTAGATACATATCTACTTTACTTGGAACAATTTAGTTTTTTCGACTTTTATATTAAAAAAATAATAACAATATCACGTGTTATATCAAACGTTAAATAATATCCGAAGCGAACCTGTTGGATGTGTTGCAGATTTTAATGTATACATATTATAATATACTATATAGGTGTTGTAAAAGGGAAATCCAAGTTAAACGAATTTATTTTTCCTACCGATGACGTATTATTAAGATCGAAAAAACTCAGATTTTTTTTAGTGTATGACTAAAAAAAAAAATAATAATAAAGGAATTTACATCGAAACGAAAAAAAATATTATAACAACGCAAATAGGTATACGGATCACGTCATAAGCTGATTTATTAATAGCGTCGAACTTACGTAGTAGGTTTACATCGCTGATGTTTCCCCGCGATGGCGGATATTCGCAGCGTTTATTAAATAAAGTTACACGAGATTTACATGTCATTATTAATGGATAGTGACGGCTGTGCAGGTACTTATAGGAAACGCGCCTTATTCGTATATACGTATGAGTATGCAGTTGGATATAAATTCCCGGGCGCCTGGAAATGGTGTCTCTTGCGCGTCAATGTTATAATAATATATAATATATTATTATGCTTGAAATATTGTATTTACTATACGAATTGTGCGTATTTTCGTTTGTTTATATTCATTATTTAAAATCAACACGTATAGCCCACGTCCACGACAACGTGCCGTTATATACTTACCTCCCCTATTTTACGAGAGGTGTGGTATTGTGGTCGTGTATACACTATGTCGAGAGCAACTGGTGAATTATGTTTAAGACAACTGGTTTATTTTAGTGGGCAATTATTGAAAAAAGAATTTGTGAAGACAACTGCAGGTACACGCTCCGACAATCAATAAATGTGAATTCTCCAGTTGAGTTTTCATACTTTTCATGACACAATAATAATAATTATAATTATGTGTGTTACAAATAATTTTAAATTCCGAGCGGAGCAAAGAAATATTCTCTAGGTGGTACCTTAAAAAGGCCATTTTATAAAATTCTCACTAATATTCGAGATAATGAGGAAATCCTGGTTCTTCAGGGTGAAAAAGATTGAAAGATTAAAAACAAGGTTGTCATTTACAACGGTTTTCATTTATTTTTTGTTATTTTTAAGTTTTAATTATTTTAAATAATCATTTTTAAACAATCATTATTGTCTGGAAACGCACATTGTTGTAATCATTTTACCATAATATTATGAAATATATATTGTCGACAAAGCAACACTATCGACTGAAATCCGATCAGAATCGTTTTTTCGTTAACAATGATTTATCGTTGCTTACAAATATACATACAATCCACGTCTGTGTCCTACTTTTACAAATTCCCACCTACAATAGTGACTACATCCACGGACGAAGTATGTTTTATTATACGTAGAATATATCTTATAATATATAAATAAACGAAAAAAAAAAAAAAATAATGGTATAGTTAATATGATTACAAAGTTTGTATCGCAATATTGTTGTATTTTGTGCCTCGTACGTCTATTGAATATTATTATTTTTTTTTTTTTATATGCTATAGAAATTTAATTATTATTTTCTTCTTTTAGTTAATGCAAATTGTTTGAAAATTACAATAAAATTATCGAAGTGGAAAAATCGAACAGCCTAATTTTAAGTACCTAAATGATTAATACAATTAATAACTTTAATATTTTTTTCTTTTTAACATTATAATAGTTCAAACAAAAAATAAAACTTATAAATAAATAAATAAACTGTTGAATATGAAATTTAAAAAAAGATCTGATATTGCTGATAGGTAGGAAGTCGAGAAATTAGGATACATACAAATATTTAGTTTATAAATGTAAGCAATGGTTGTACATGATTAAAAAAGCCACAATGTTTACGGTTCTCATCAAAATATGTTCTTACAACAATTATAAAACAAAAATTCCTTCATTAAACTCTACTTTTTTAAACTCTAACTCCACATAGACTTAAGAAAATAAAAACTACGTAAGAAACTCGCAAAGATAAAATGCTCAAAAATCGCTAAAATGTTTTGAACGTTTTACTTGATTTCTTTCTAGAAGAGGTAAACATAAGTTTTCTATTAAATTTTCAATTTACTACGAATATTTTCTACTGAAATACACACAAAAAAAAAAAAATTATAAATCATGAAACCATTATTTCCGTAAACTTGTCCGTTCTTTCAATCTTAATTGCCTTCTTTATTTTGAATTGAAAAAAAAAAAATCAAAAAACGACTTTTTTACTTACCTATTTGATTAAAAATACAGCATATAAGGTCTCGTGTCATTTTTTAATTGGAGCAAGGTTTCTGGTCAAAAAGTTGTTTACAGACTAAAAAACAATTTGAAAAAAAAAACCACTCATTATAGTAAAACTTATAAGTTAGATCTCTTGTTTTGAATGTACAATTCATAAATTTCACGTTTCATAGGAAAAAGAACACTGCACCTGATATCCCACATAACCCATAACATATATTATATATATTTAAATTTTCACAAGAAATTGCGAAACCTGTGGGGAGAAAAAGAAAAGTACACCGAGTAAATACGCTGAAATAAATGCGTTTCGATTTAAATGTCTACTCGAATAAATAAAATACGATAGCATAATGATACTAGAATATTGTTTCAATGAGAATAAACAGTTACACGGTAAAAGACTCTGCAGGCAATTCTAAACCCGATGGTAAAAATTGGTCCATTTTCTGACGCATTGTCTATAGACAACATATTATTTCGGAAAACATGCAATACTTGAGAATCTAATATTTCTGTAAAAAAAAAAAAAAAAAAAAATTGACAATGTTTGAAATAACAGAACATGTTGCAAATTCGTTTGTTTATTTCCATACGTTTTTATCGGGTGTTGTTTTTTTAAAACTATTACGAAAACTGCTTGGAAAAACGAAAAATAACTCTCCCGACACACCACTCAAATCCAAAATGCAACAGAATAGCTCTAGTCGAAAAAAAAATCGCACACATCATAGTAGAAGACCGTTAAATTCCATGTTCTACTCCGAATCTAAAAATAAACAACCTAACCTTTTTCGTGCATTTATAGAAGATAATTAACGATAGGAAAAATTAGTGTTATATGACAAACGGTAAGATTTACTGCGAATACGGACGTATTTTAAGTCCTATTTACCGGTGGTGGCATCGGTTTCCGTCGAAATATTAATCATCATTTTAAAACCGAGATTATAATATATTAGAGTGATGGCGACAATAATATATCAAAACGGTCCTTTAATGCCTCGGTTATTTAACGTGTACGTTTGACAATGTTTTACTATAAGTAAAATATACTTTCGGTATAATGGGCATTAAAAAAAAAAAAAATTAACTTGAACCCCGTGATATTGAGTCCGTCGGTGTCTACAATATGTTTTCGTTAAATGCGAAATCGTTTTCGAATTAACTCGTGGTAAGCATTGCAAGTTCGGATTAACGTGTAGGCTGAGTAGACACGTCGTGGGTATACGCAATTACGCGGTTATTATGTCTATTGTTACGTACTAAAACCTCGAAATTGTCACAAATGTTAAATTTATAATGTTTCAATTATTATAATTTTGCATCGTAAATTCAAAACTAAACAGAAAATGAGTTTATCAGAGAGGGGAATGCTTAGGTGTATGAGTGGAGTGACGAGGGAAGGTAAGGAACGAGTACATTAGGCGTAACACAGGAGTGGCTTCGATAGTAGTGAAATGAGAGAAAATAGACTGAGATGGTTGGGCATATCGTGAGGGGAGAGAAATCAGAAACATTCAGAATACTAATGAAAATAAACGGAGGCAGAAAGAGAGAAACTGAAAAATATGTGGTTTTATGCGATTGAGAATGAAATGAGGACAGCCGGTGTATGTGAGATGGGAGATCGGATCAAGTAGGTGTTTAGGACGAGGGTGGCTGATCGAAAAAAGCTGGGTGAAAGGAGTGTGATAAATTCGTGAGATTCAAATCAAATCGTACAACGCCGAATTAAGATCGGAGAGCAAAAAAAAGAAATTGGCAACGCCTCAATACCGTAATACGAGTGTCGGGGCGAATGCCGAACGACGATGTACGATGCCGTTTGCTTATTTCTTATCATTATTTATTATTACTGTTATTTTTGTTATACTTGCTGCGGTTTATGCGGTGCCACATAGTGTTTGAATTCTTAATTTTACGATCTCGTTATGTTATAGCCCGTCATAGCATCCTATATCTGTATCGAAAAATTGAACTTTGGGAATATTATACGATTTTGGAAAAAATGCGATTTTATATTATTAAAAATTCGGAAAATATTCCTCAAAACGAGTATTGACGTTTGAAATGCAATTATCGTGTTCGGGGAAAATTGAACATCACAGATACCTCGTTTATTTCCCCGTGTCAGCTAAAGAAAACCCGAATTCGAACACTGTAATGCGGCGTACGGATTAACAGATTCTGAGTGCAGTGAATAATGTTTTATATCGACTTGTTACTATGTTATGTGCTTTTTTTTTATTAATAATTATATCATGTATGATTTTCTGCACTTTCACGCATACAGAAACATTATACTTAGTCGTATACTATTTTCAAAATATTCTGCCTTTTTTAAAATTATTTATAGCTATTCGGAAATTTTGAGTTGCTTTAGTTTTAATTTGGCATATTAGGAAAATCATTAAACACGAAGATTTTTATTTTGTCTATCAAAAAAATACTGAACTAAATTCTGTTACCTTCATATTTTTTTTTTTTCCAATACAGGGTAAAATAAATTAGGGTGGGTGAAGTATAGCTTTATTTTGTGTTCCAACTGTCAATCCGCAAATATTGATTTACAGCACAATATTTATATTAGGTACTCTTCACTCTCGGGTTATTACCTATCCTTTATTTTTTCTCTTCCGGACCGGGTTATAAACACAAAATAAAATCCGTACGTTGTTGTCGGGATGTTCTTCGGAATATCTGACAGTTTGCTTGACAATAAGATATCGTATAACGCGTGCGTCATGGTTATGTATATGTGTATAAAGGTATAAAACCCGTAGGGCGCGAAACAAATCAACCTCATTCGGCGGCCACCGACAACCTGCACCGCAAGAGTGTTGCGTAAAATGTTTTTACAGCTTTTTTCTCCCTTTGCAAACGACGACGAATTAACCGACAGATTGGCCGGTGATAAATCGACAAACGGTTTACCTCCGCACACGTGTAAAATTCGCACAGGCTCGCAGTATGTAAGGTATAGGTATAAGTTGATATTTTCTAAAACAAAACGTTTTTCAAATCGTCAGACCCAATTATACGGCGTTATTTTAAAGAAACCTAATTTTCTCAAAAGATCATTTTCCATTTACTATACCGATAGTGAGATTGTTTTTATTTTTTTAACGCATACATATTATTTTAGATTCGATGAAAGATTAACGAATCGATCATTTTAGATAATATTTATTTTATATTCAGTGTCAAAAAATACAGCCAATATTTTTATCTAGATAAAAGATAGCTAAATAATAGTGAAAGACGCAATTTTTTTTGAATATTACCTTAACTGCATCGAGATATGAATATTTCAATGCATCACGTTGGAGTGTCAAATCTACAAAATCAACCGCCAAGTTTTTAATAGCGATTTCGTGTTAAAACAGGAAAAGGGTAAATGATAAAAAGCGCTTATTTTTTATTGAATATCAGCTGTTTTTTTCCCGTGCAATAAAAATAGATAATTTATCATTTACGTATCGAACGTACGGTAATTACGGATTACGAAAATTAATAATAATGTTTTTTTTTTTTCATCCGTGATACCAAGGTGAACCATAAACCAATAAAAAATAATTCGATTTTTATACTACAAATATCTAAAAACCGAATTTTAGGGAATGTTGTTCAATGAAGGCGAGGGGAATGGTCGATTTCATTAGCTATAAATCTTCTCTGGACAACGTGGTACAACTCCCAAAGTTTCATGGCGTTCGGATGAATGGTGTAGTAATGCATTAAGGACAAATAGACATGCATTCGTTTATATATATATATATAATACAGGACATAGAAGAAAAGATAAGAATAGGATAGAAGATGAAAAATCGGTTATTGTTGTACAGACGTAATAGTATGGTTTATTATTTGTGAATTTACGAGATGAGAGCTTAAATTTTAAAAAAAAAAAACTTCAGAAATGTTGATATCATTTATAGCGCAGTTATAAGTAGGACAAGGTGGGCCATTGTCACATTTGACGCAGTTAAAGCCACTTAAATTTCTACGATTTACACGAAGTGAAGAATCGACTAAGTATTATGCAAAAACCTAAACTTGCGCTTTACTACCAATAGGTACGTCACTAATCAGTACTTTGTGTCTTCAACAACTACGTGTTTACCCCGAAATCAATCAAGAAAATAAAGACAAAAAAAAAAAAGACGTTTTGTTTTTATATGAATAAAACATAAATAATTGTAGTAAGCCGTTATCTAGATTATTTTTCAGATTATATTCATCTCGTTACTCCCGACAATGAATTTTTATTGTAATTTTCCGCGTTTGTGCGTGTGTGCCGTGTGGTGCGTATGGCCATCGGATTGTGTATCATCCCTATGACACCCAGAAATGTTTTAAACCGTTAAAAACAGCGTTCGCGTCAGGTTCGGATAATTTATCGTTGTTAAAATGAATACATACCCGTTACGTTTTACCGAAACTCGAGTGTTCTACGCACAGATAAACACTAAATAGGTTTATACTAGCGATTTGGGCTATTTAATGGTTTTCACAAAGCGTGTATGTATACATGTAAAAATAATATAAAATACCGATCGTATGAATAATCTTTAATAATATTATCGATTAGTTTATCGAATAGTTTTCCCTGATAAGAAAATAATTAGATACGTCTCATTTCATCGGTTTTAATCGGGAATACTATATTTATTCGCGAAAATTCAGAACGGTCTTATAAATGAATTTCCGTATACATTTTGACAAATTATTTATAAATAGTCTTGTTATAAATTTCCTTATCGCAACAGCCACCGGTCTCTACACGTATTACAAATTGTTTATTTGTAATCCATCCGGGTGTCCTTAAGAAACTTACGTGGATTAACTCTCAACTTAAAACTTTTATACTTATAATACACGCTCTCCCTTAATTTACCCTTCAACTGCAGTACACTGTGATAATGTATTTGAAATACCATAATATCGCTAACGTAGTGATTATTACACATTTTAGATTCTGAGTGAAACGAGGGATCTATTGGTTTTTCTATGATACGTATTTTTGTTTTGTCTGTATAAATAACTTTTCTCCTAGAAATTTTGGTCCAATCAAAACATGATAAGTGACCTTTTTTTGCCTTTGAGATTTGCTTCTAGTTGGTACCTTAGAAAAGTTATTTTTTGAAATTCTCATTAGTATTCGAAATAATGCGGGAAAACGGGTTCTTTAGATGAAAAAAGATTAAAAATTCGATTGCCATTAGCAACCGTTTTTATTTATTTTCTGTTATTATATTAATCAATCTATCTATTTTCAAACAATCGTTGTCGTGATACACACAATGTTTTAGATTCTGAGTGTAGCGAAGAATATATTGGTTTTACTAAGATGTTTTTTTTTTTACACCGAGTACAAAAATTCTGCCAGAAATCTTGCTTAGATATCTATGCACGGCTCCATTTCTAAAAGGGAATATTTTACTTTTAGGCGGTCATTTTTCGATTTTCCATGTGGTTTTTATAATATCTGCGAAAAACCCAGATAAAACGTAAGAAAAACGGGAAATTCACGAAAATAATGCTTTCATTATTTTTCAATTTTGTCATTTGTTGTAGTTCAGTTTAAAATATTCATAGAAATATGAAATTTCAACAGAAGACTCATAGTTGCCTTTTCTAGACGTGGTCAAATTTTCAAAAAATGTAAGCCATTTTTTAAGCTATTTATATACATTTAAATTTTGCGAGTTTTGTACGTAATTTTTATTCGATAGATACTTTGTAGTAAAATTGTTAGACTTAAAATAACTGCTTGAAAATTTAACAGGAGGTTTATTAGGAGTCTTTGTAGGATCAAAAAAATGAAAATTTGAGTTGAATGTAAAATTTTTTTTATAAAGGAATTTCAATGTCAAATTTTGACGAAAATTGTTGAGTAAAAATTTAAGTGGAACAAATCTAATTTTTCAATTTTTTTTTTTTTGAACATATGTATATTGTCAATTTAAGAACGATGGTAAAATTATAATTTAATGGACTGACTAAGTTTTGAAGTTATAGCTTTTTAAAATTCTAATATTATGAGGATATTATATGTTATGTTAAACGTATTTGTTCGCAAAATTTCATTTGAAACTATATACATATAGGTATGTGTTTTTACCTTCTGAACATTGACGATCCAATAAATTACTCTGATTTTTAGATTACTTTTAAGTGTAGCAGAATATAACGTGCTAAATGTCCCATTAACTGTATACGTTTACGAAAGTACACGAAAAAGGGACTCGTTATTTTTGATTCAAACGTAATATCATTTTTTTCCCAATGTCAAAACTGCTGAGTAATGTCCAGGGTCGTTTATCATAGAAAATATAGGTATAAACCTCGTTTAGTGTTCGTAATGAGTTAGACGTTTAAACTTAAAACCTATATTTTATGAACGTATTTAATTTATTTAATATATATTTGTGTTTTATTTAAGTAATCTAATGTATGTAATTGTAGCCCTTTGTTTTTTGAATATTCCAAAAATTATTACATTGAAATTGTTAAAGTTCCGTGCTATTATCTCCAATCAAACCCAAGTACTTAATTAAAAATAATAATATTTAAAAAAAAAAACACACGTAAACCGTACTGACTTATTAACAATAATACAAACAAAATAACAATTGTTTTTAATTCGTTAAATCTTTATTGTTATAAAAAAAAAAAAAAAACAAACAAAAACAAAACTTAAACCAACGTATCACAGTACAAATTCTCGTTTGTTCAAATTGAACATTTAATCTATTGAAGGGTGTCCTACCGCCCGCAGTTTGACAAAAACCGTTTTGCGGTGGAAATAACAATTCTCAAGCCATAGACTTAATCAAGACAACAGATTAAAAGGAGAACCTGAACTTTACAAAGTTTATTGGTTTTATTTTTTTGATGCTACAAAATTCAAAAAAAAAAAAAAAGAGTTATTACTGTCCTAAAATCTGACAGTTTTAAGTTTGAAAAACTCGAATAACTTTATCAGTAATTAGAGATAATTAATATTTTGTTTTTATTTTTATTAAAACGGTGATTTTATTGATTTTATTTTATTTAATTAAGAAAACCGGGAAAACCGCCCTACAGTATCCGGTTTAGGTTCGGCTTGGGCCTAAATTGGGATCAAACTTACGATTAAACAAAAACTGGAGAATAAAAATATGCTATCGATTTAACTGTTTATAAACTGCAATTTAAACGCTAATCGAAAACTTTGTAATTAAACATATTTGTATGACAGAGTTTATTTGAAATACAATAAAAGAAAATCAGTTTATCTCGGTATAAATATTTGATGCTGCTATTGTAAACTGTCGGTAGGTACTCGGGTTCCTCTTGTTTATTATAATTTGACATTTATTACTGCAGTACCTATTTGTTTTGCATTGTCAATATAAGTGTACACTTACTCTAAAAAATTTAGTAATTGGCTATTAAAGAGTATTATAGGAAAACTATGTAATCTCAACTAATAGTAATTCTATCGTCACTAGTAAGACACAGTAATGAAATATCAAAACGTAATATAAAAAAAAAAACAAACAAAAATACACTAAACGTCCGTTTTGATAATACCTGTATCCGGAATAGCATATTATGAAATTAATTCCATAGTATAAGTACGTTTAACACTCGATAGATTTAAAAACAAGAAAGAAACGTGTTACGTGATAATACATGGTTAGCAAGAGTGTAATTTGTGTTTATTTTTTTTTCATCAAACAAAATAATAATTCCACTTGAAATATAAGGACCTATGTTAACCTTGCGTAAGAATGATTCATTCATTATAACATATCGGGGAGGCGTTTCTTATTATCGTCTCACAATTATTGAAATTAGGAAATTAAATATTAAACCAGGCGGACGAAGTACGCATTGTGTATGGTATAATATCTTAATCGATGTTTTTTACGTTCCGATGGAATAAGTTGTTGATTCTAAAGATATTATATTACATTACACTCTTAAGTAGTAATAACTTTTTAAAAACCGCGTAATGTCGATACCGAACTATTGAGTTGACATCGTTAGATTCATTTCGAAATAATATATACCAACACTAAGTACCACTTGTTTACATTCAAGACGTCTTAAACCTATATCCATAGATCATACTAAAGTGGATATTTACAAAGAACTTGGGTTAAATTATAATTTCAATATTCATAATCATTAGTGAAATCCTAACAAGCTCTGGAGTTCTCACTTAAACCATATTATCATTTTAATTTTGCATTTCAAATCATTTTATTGATATTGATACGACAAAATGTGCTCAAAATTATTTATGTTGGTATGTTACAGGTTATTACAAAAAAATTCTGAATTTTATTTTTAAATCAAAATGGATGATTCTGTAGATTTTCATGATGATTACGAATTTTGAAACGAACCAGTTGAAGTTAGAGCTCTCGGACAAAGATTTTTTTTAAAAGAGATTTCGGTTTACTAAATTATTAATACCACGAACTAAGCTTCGTGATGACAGTCAGTGGCTATATTTTGTTCTGAATTCCCGTGGTTTTTGAAAACGATTTCTTTTTATAACGGAGGCAGTAGAGAATAATGCAACTATACTTATATACGTAATAAGAACACATGTAGCAGGGTGCAAATTTCAATTTTTCGTACACAAAAATAACCACCGATAAAAATACAATACCTGCCAACTGTATACATCCGGAAGCCCTCCCTCCGTAAAAGTACTCCAATATAATCTCGGTTTGATTTTCATCATAAACACGTACTCTATATGCATTTTTTATAATCGCTCTTGCCGTCATCTTATCCTGGATCCGCCTATGATGCGAACAGTATTTCGGATTTTTTATTTATTCGGCAGTTCACGATTTTTACGTTGGGTTCAGCCGATTTCGTACGAACGTATTTGCATAAAATTTTCTACATATTCGTGTAACGGACCTACATAATATTTTATGTATACAGTAATAAAGTGTAAATATAAAAGCGTTTTTAACGAGAAATCGAAATAAAACATGACGTATGCCTACTCTATGTCTCAATAATAATAAGATGACGACAAACGTCCGCACTAACATATCAACGCGTTATTTATTACTATTTTATAGTTTTAAGAACCTTGGGGAATTTGGAAATATATTATATATTATATTAATGTAAATAAATAGGACCGCGGTGAAAAATTTTACACGCCAAACGGCGCGGTTTACTTAAACAACAATAAATAAATCACGAGTAAATCACAACAAATAATAATTTAGTTCACGAGAATGTTCGCATATTACACACGCTACATTTATTTTTTATACATATATCTTTATATACAGTGATTCACTAAGTGTGCTCACTTCATTTTTTTAGTTAAATTTTGCATACGTTCAAATTTTGATTTTCGTAATTTTTAAGTGTAGTTAAATCCGTTAATTTCGAATTTTTAGATTTTTCACAACATTATTAAGCTGTATCCTGCGGAGATACCAACGTTGGCTTTTCAAAATGACAACCTATATTAAAAATTCCATAAATAGACGGAATATTACTTTAAATTAATGTTAGTATCATACATTTTGATCCATCAACCCGTTTATGAGATACTCCACTTATAAGTTTAAGTAGGGTGTATCATTTGTGTGGCAGCACGGTACGCGGCATTTTAATATTGCTCCTCTACACTTTTTCTACTTACACAGAAAAGTAAATTTGAAATTCAGTATTTGGATGTATGCAAAATTTAATCAAAAAAATGGGGCGAGCGCAATAAGTGAATTACCCTGTATATATCGAATTATTAAAGTATATATTTCTATAAATAAATCTACTCAGAAAAAAATATACATAAAATAAAAATACCTTCTATACTAGGTGATTTTTTTTTTTTTATCGTGAACCAACAATTTTCTTGGGCTATTTTAAGTGAATTAGTTTTATGTTTTTTTTTTTTATTTTTTTAAACTATAGTGGAATTGTTGAAGTTTTATTTTAAAACTGTTTTAAATATGTTCACCCCCGACTCTATGTAGCTTAAATACGTATTATACTACTGCGTATCGAAATGTCTAGAAAAATATTTTCTGTTCGAATTTGAGTTAAAAAATGGGAGTTCCTATTTGAAAAACAAAATTACACACTTATTTAAGGTAAACGGATTAGGGAAAACAATTTAAAATGGTTTTAAAATAATGGTTACACGAACCTACAATGTTTAAACAAAAAAAAAATTCACTTAAAATTCGGCTGGTGCATGATAAAAAAATCACTTTAGCATGTAGACAATAACGCTATAAATCAAACACAGTAAATAATATTACGTATTAAAATACTTGGGTTTCAAAATAAATATGATCGAAGATAAAAATTCGTAAAAAAATAAATAAAATTTGGTCTGTAAACAAAACAAAAAATAGTCTAAAAAGTTTTTGATTGGAGAATAACTTTAAAAACTAATAACGTGAAAAATAAATAAAAGTAAAATACCTGTGAAAAAATATAAACTTTTGACACTGATGTATTGTTTAAATCGTTCCGTTTAATTATCTTGTCCGTCACAAATTCGCGTTTTAAATTAACATCAATATGTAGTTCGTTTTCTCTTGTTTTAGAATAATGTACATAACATTTTACGATAAGTGCGATTTACGTCAATCGGTATATTTACTTTAAATAATTCGCACTATAGATTTCGTAATGATAAGCTGTTAAATTATTAACTGTCTCACGAAAAAAAAAAATAAATCCCGTTTTTTGTTCAATAACGATCGATCATGAATTTACGATAGACAATTTTCTTTTTTTTTTTCTAAATATGTGCCTTTTGACATTTGATTTCATTTAATCAATTCGTAATTCGTAACGTTTAAGTATTATTATAATTCGTTGCCGTTTACGTTTTCCCCGCGTCGACGTATTTATGGCGTTATTAATTATTACGCGCTTAAACTTGCATTTTTTTTTTTTTTCATAAAATCACTCCATGACTCTACGATTCAATTTGAAGATTGGTTTTCAAAAAAATTTTTACAATAAATGACTTCTCCATTTTTCCATATTTTTGAGATCGCTGTTTTCCCCGATTTTAGTTTCTTTTATCAATAATCGATTTAAGTTATCTTATCATACATTTGTGTTTTTCGTAATGTTTTTGACAAGGTGCTAAAACCGTTATCAAACAGATAGAAAATGTACAGACATCGTAGTCGAAGGTTATACGGTGAAAAAACCAGAATTGTCAATTATTTTTCAAACTGAGAAAAACGTGTTTATTATTTTTAAACGTAACAATTTTTTTTATCACGCATTAAAAATTTCTTATCAGGTTAACGCTAAACTTTGAAATGTAGTCACCACAACACAATAATGTCGTATCAAATTATTAACACTTGTCTGGTTATCGATTGCAGACTTACCTGATTTTATTACTTATTACTTTGGGCTAAACTAGTTTTTTCGCCGGTTCTATCGCATAAAATATACGGTACGTCAATAAAAATAATTGAGGAAAAATTTACAATAATACGCTTCAGTGAATCCAAACATTCTCCGCCATTATCTAATAACTTTTGAACACTGTAAAAAAAAAAAAACAAAAATTTCTTATTGATTATACGTAGTCGTGTGGGGTGAATAATTTTCAAACACAACACGATAGTTGACATTGGGTGAAAATTCAGAGTTGCCGCGTCCATAAAACAAGTTCTGATTTGTCGAAAAATATTGGTAAACAACAGCTCTATAATACTTGACCTAACCTAACGACGTCTATATTCGAGCCAAGAGATTATTTAACACGCGATACCGATTGAAAAAATACTTCGCGCAATAACACTAACAGTTATTTCCATTGTCGAGCGATGGTTTCGTTGACTTTCGTCATTTATTGTTCAGCAGGACCTTTTAAATATATGCATGTATGTGTATCATTTTATAGCATCAGTTACGGTCGTTGTAAGATCACTAATCCATAACGTCAAACTAAACAATAACGTTTAAAGAGCTCGACTTTAGTAGCATTAATATTATTTTTTTTTTTTTTTCAAAGCTAAAATAACTCTCACTTGTTCGTTGGTGTCGACATTACAACACGCGTTTCTTTTATTTTACAAGGTCCAGGACGAGATGGATCCGGGAGACGGGTCCTTGATGCTCATCTATTCGATACGGGTCGGTTTTTAATTGTGTATCAGTTAGACGCGGATTTCCAGTGTCTGGTGTGACTTTCAAATGGAAATTATGTGATATGATAAAATAACAGAATACGAACATATTTTTTTTAATGAGCGCAGCAGGTAGCAGCAGGTTCGATTAAATAATATCGCGCGAATCTTGTTAAAATTCGGTTTTTTTTCTTTTCGCACGACTGTTTTTCATATTCTGCGGTGTGCAAAATATTGACCACGTTGTTCGAAAATTTCTAGTAACGATGTATTTATAGGGGCACAGTAGGGATGGCGTTTAATCGCAATTTTAAAAAAATAATAATGCATAAATATAAGATGACGTCATCGTATGCTTGTATAATTATTCGATTGTAAAATTCTTCAGTTGTTAGTGACTATTTTATGTTGCATAAAAATAATAATAATAATAATAATTGATAGTAGTGTTTATTATCGTGTTCCTAATAAAAATATATATTTACATCTTTTGTCTTTGATCTGATTATCCTTTATTATTGTTATTATTATTCGATAGAACAAAATTACATTTTAGTTTTTAATAATTCAATTAAAACGTCTTCGTATAAATTGTACACATTTATTGTTTGTTTGTTTTTTTTTTTTATTACTTTTATTTTTTTGTAACTCTCAGTTGCGTATTAAAAAATGCTACCGCTGGTTTTGTTTTAAAACCGAACGGTTCTCTATACAATTCTACACAGGCCGATTGCCAAACATTATGGTGTCGGCGTGTTAGACAATTTGTTTCTTTTTCAATTAAATATTTCCATACTATCGACTGTAATGAATACCTATTTAATTATGCTACCGTCTTACAATTTATACTTACACGGATACCTTCGGCACGTTTAAAAAAACAACTTTCCGCGATACCGCGGATTTAATTTCATAAAATTTAACAACATTGTATAGTTTTATTGTGACTACAGTATATGGTTATCTTCGTTATAATTATTATGCTCTCGGAAGTTTTCCGCGATTTTCGTATAGATACTACGGATTTTTTTTTTTACATTTTTCGGTATCTTCGGCCGGCAGCTATAATATAATAATATTATGTGCCCGCGAGTTTCTAGCGATGTTCAGTAGCTTGTATTTTTCAGAAAACGGGCTATAACGGTCCCGTTAAATTAACATAATACACTGCATCGTCTTGCGTATCTATATTATAACTTAAAAATCAAACCTTGTACGTAAAGTGAATTAAAAACAAAAATCTCCTCATTTAAAACCAATTAAATACTACTAAAGACCGCCAGATAGTTTGAACCTATTAACGTTATTATAGTGCTAACATTTTTTTTGTTTTTTGTAATTTAGTTTAATCGTTGTATGCAACGGCTTTCCCCCTTAATGCACCTATGCTTTTATCTCTTTATTTAGGAAAATTGAAATTAATACGGTGTTTGATACTAATTAATTTACGAATCGGTGGTTATTATAAAAAGGAACTAAACAATTTTTTACTATTATTAAAGTAACCGAAATCCCAATACGTTCCTATTTTTTTTTCGTTTGAAAAAACTTTGCAGCTAATTGAGTTTTCGGATAGATCGTATGTTTTAAATTCCGAGTGTAGCAAAGGTCACTTTTTGATTTTCCCAGGAGTTTTCCCAATAAATGGGAAAAACATGGTGAAAGCCGGAAAAATAGAAACAATACCAAACTAATATTATTTAAGAAAATATATGCGATTCATATAATGTTAATATTTTATCATAATGTGGCATATATATTGTTGGCAAAGCAACACTATTAACCAAACTCCGCTCAGAATCATGTTTTTGTCAGTAGTGCAACAAAAAAAATTCTGGCAGTACAAATCGCATGCCAGTTATCGTAATCAATTATTTTTCTCAGCGTGTGTTGAAATCCCGACCATAATTAAACGACAAGGTACGCACTTTTTTCGCGAACGCCAAAACTTGATCAACGCGCATAAAATTGTAAGTTCGTAAAACTGCGCGTTGACCGCGAGGTTAACGGGTTTCCGCATACGAAATCCTGTCCGTATAAACATGCGGTTTTTTTTCGTAAATAATTTCATAGATGAGTTTATTCACCCCGGACTCGCGCCCAGATATTAAACGGTTTTTGTTTTGTACATTATTTAACGTCTGTATACTTACCGTTTGCACTCTACGTATATAATATAATAATATACGTATAATACTGTTGCACGTTTTTATATCGGTGTTTACTCGTTTCGCAAGCATACATATATATATATACACACACAAACCATTCGCTGGGACCCCGCGACTTCCTGAACAAACATCACCGTCCATTAGACAAACGGACGCGGAGGTCAGAACGAAGGGCCGAGTATAAAATTATATACGTAGCGAATTCTACTCGAATTTTCCCACTCGTCCGCGTTTAAACGACCGAGCGAAAAGCAATTGTTAGCACTTAAAAACATGCCTGTACGTGCGCAAACGCGCGGCGAGTGCCGTAAGAACCGCGCGAGTGTGAACGTCGAACGATTTCTGCATCCGGCTAAAGTTACGGCCCGTCGATGATTTTTCTTAAACGATAATATACTCGACCCATAGCGAAAACAGAATTTGATACACACCGCCATATCGCTTACTTACCCACGTTAAATAAATATAGAAATTATCTACGGATGTTCATACGATAAACGTGTATTGTATTATTGTCAGATACCTGTATAATTTAGTTTGTTGTTTTTTTTTTTTTTTTTTTTTTTTTTTTACAATTTTAAACGTGCGATTTTACATTCACGCGAACAATATTTATTCAAAAATCACATTGTCGCGAAATTCTTTTCGATTACGAAATTTAGCGTAAAACGAATTATGACAATAATATAATAATCTCGTTATATTGTACTTATACTATTGCATAATTATTGTCAATTTACATTTGAAATTTTTCACCATCAATAACGATTTAAATTTAATTTTAAAACCAACAGTGTTTCTTAACCTTTATGAAGGCCGGGGTTGGGGTTGAGATATTTTTAATAATAAACCCAAATAACGAAGAATTTGTAGAAAAACAATCAAGTAATAATACTTATAAGTAATAGTGCCTATAATATATAATTATGATTGTATTGTATAATTTATCCTTTTTTCATATATTAAATTCTACATGTTCTGCTGTTTAGTGAAAAATAAAAATAAAAAAGAAGTCGGCTATTATTGCTGGGTCAGTAAAATTAGTGGGTAAATCTTGAAAATCTACTAGAGGATAGTGGTATAAAAACACTCGTGAGAAACGAAGCTCTATCGCTATAAATATAAAGAGTCGAATACACTTTTCCTAGCTCATTTCGTGTTATCAGAAATGTTTTTTTTTTTTTATAATAATAAATAACCGAATAGCTGCAATACAATATAATAATTAAAAAAAAAAATAATAATAATTGTGAAATTTGTGTATGAAAATAGTTAAAATTCTTTTGTATCACGTGATAATATTACAATTGCCACTGTCAAACCCTGCAGACATATCCTGTAATAATAAAATGCATTTTAGTCTCTACTTTTGGTGAAAATTCAATAACAGTTTAGGAAACACTTAATAGTTTGGGAAACGAATTGTGGTAACTTTGCACCGCATAACATAAAATATTAATTGGCGAAATGTACTCTTACACGACTTTTTAAAATATACTAACACATAATAATAATTAATTATTAGTGACATTTTCGTGGCGTTTTTTATTTTTCGCCCTACAAAACTTTTACATCACAAAAAAAAAAACTCTTTCCAAACCGAACTTACAGTTTTAATTGATTGACGCGGTTTTTCAAAAATAATTTTTTATTCGTTGAGCCAGATATTTATACATAGTGCCCACTAACACAGTGTGTTGTGTGTTGAATAACTAAACTACATAATTGAATACGGATTGACACGAGACGCGACAGCTAATATTTGCATAGGCGTGGCTAGGTAATTTTTGCAAGGAGGTGCGAAAAAATGCAATGCCCGCACGACACAACACTATTTTACTTAAATCTTTAAAAAAAAAAAAACCAATTACTTTAAAATAGTTTAATCACGCTGTACATTTTTTTAAATCTAAACAATCTAAAAGTTGTTTAATGTCTGATTTTAATTTTAACACTTTAAATCCTTCAATAAGAATTTAAAGAAATCATTGCATACATTTATCAGTTGACAAAGCCATCAATGAATTAGCAACTAAGTCTAGGAAATCAGATTTCGTGTTATAAAAATAACTAACAAAATTTAATATTATATATGCTATTTTATGACATAAAAATGATTATAAAATATTTTAGTTTGTTAAAATATGTATATTATTGGTTTTTACAACTCTTTTAAGTCTGTAGGTATAAATCTTTAAATAAGAAGGCGAAATATTTTATTTGTAACAGGTAATCAATTTTGTTTTAGTAGAACGTATTTTAATCTCAAGTAACGCATTATATATTATAATTTTGGCAATGTAGTGTGTATGTATATGATAATGTATACTATGGATATAATTTAAGGCCACTGATTAGGGAGTTAGGGGGGCAGATAACTGGATAAAATTATATCCTCCCCACAAGACAAATACCTAAATACGCTACTGCTGCGCACCGCCCTATAGCCTACGTCCCACGTCCCTTTATGTAATTTTAATATCCATCAAATGCATTTTAATTCAAATTAAAAAAAAAAACTACCTAAACAATTGCATTAAATAAAATGTACCTTATACCAGCCGCGGAATAATTTCGATTATTTTAATAAGTACGCGAATCACGTCTTAATAATTTCTAAATAATATTTTGACCTGACTTTTTATAATCAAATTATCGACAGAAAATTGTCGATGTTATAATAATAAACTATCTAATAGCTTTTTATGGTATTTTTAGTTGAATATTTCAATCTCATTTTATATTACTAATAGATAAACTTGATTATAATATATATTATGGTCTCCGTATATTCGTATAACTATACAGTATTAAACGAATCAAACTTCTTTTATATCCGTCAGGTCAAAATATTATTATTCTACTAGATTATACTTCACGGCAATTTTGAAGTCTGCGCATTTGAAAACAGCGGGCAAGTAGCGTACTGTCTCATATTAGTTGATTCGTATATAAAAATTACTCGTTAACCTACTTTCATGATTATGACGACGATAAACAAAAATGCACGATAATCAGAATATTTTAACAAAATTAGCGTTCAAAACAGCTATTTCTAAAAAGGAAACATCGGAACACCGAAACAATAATTAGAACGCCTTATCTTAACACAGCTTTTGAAATTTTTTTTAAGATTATGCAGACAAACGGAGAAGTACTCGGGAGTAAACCCCTATGCTATCACTATATATTACTACGCAGATGACGCCGGGTTGTGGGTACTTGAAGAATCAAAAATACAAATAGAAAACAAAACTAATCAATAAGGCTAGTTAGGTTACCTAGTCAAAGGGCAAGCATTTAAATAAACAATGATACAGTCAAGTTTCATGTTCAAGGTTCTTAGACCAAGGATGATAATATGTTGATGAGTAGACGTCCTGCGATGTTATTGCGAAACTCCAATATCGGTCGGTTGTATTCTCCTTTGAACTATACATATGGTAGAAAATTTCTAATACTCGGGCGTTGTGCTCAAACTTTGCATACATTATTACTTTTTTTTAAAAAGAGCAAATCGACATTTAAACGAAAAGTATCGTTATTTAAAAAAAAAAAATGAACACATACTTCGCGCACGAAATCGGGATAGTAGAAAGGAAATTTGATACATATCTTTACGCAACGTATATTATAGTTAACGAAAAGAAGTTCGCCTATACATGTTTTGAAAGGCCATAATATTTGCGATTTGAAAATAATACATTTCGTATATTTTTCCGTTTTCCTACGGGTTTTCCCGGTATTTCCCATTAATTATGAAAAACATTGAAAAAATCTAAAAATGACCCACCATTCTAGAAAAAGCACTACACTTAAAAATCGTAGCAAAATTTCTGATAAAAGAGTTGTTCACGAAAAATAAATTAACATTATTTTAAAACCAATATATTCCTCGTTCGCTAAAAATCTAAAAATCTGAGAATATTATTGAAAAAAAATAAAAATAAAAGTCTTATAAACTTTAAAAGTATAATCTAATCTAATTTAATGGACAGATTGAGATTTTTGAAAATTTACAAAAATTGCCTAGCATAAAAAAGGTTGGGAACTACTGCTATAGAGTTCTTAATTGTGTCTTAGTACACGACTTATCATATGCCATCGTCATGATCTTCTTCAATTACTTAGCAAGGTTCTTTTCTCTTTAAATAAGCCTAACACTTCTTCGTATGTCTTCATTCCCGTTCATTTATTTTCTCCATTTTTCACCAACACCCCACATTTCTAAAGCTTCTAGAGTAGTTTCATCTTTTTTGTTCAAAGTTTATATTTTGCTACCATATTATACTCTATACATACGTTTTAATTTAACGAATTTTTTTTGTTCTTAGATCTACATTTTTTGATGTTAGTTATTTACTGTTAAGTATAAGAATGCCCTTTTTCGCTTGCTCTGTTTTAATTTTTATTTCCTATTTTCTTTTCTGGTCTTCTCAAATATTTAAATTGATTTATTTGCTCTATTCTGTTTCCTTTTATAGATATATTTATAGTTGGTTCATTTTGTTTACTACATATTATTACTCTTGTTTTTACTGTATTTATATTTAATTTGAATGTTTATATCATCCATATCAATAAGTGCTGTTTGTAGATCGTATTCAGGTGTATCGAGCAATATTATATCATCTGTAAATCGTATCATTGATATTAGGATACCTCTTATTATTACTACTATAGTTTTTCTCTTTTAGCTTTTATTTTATATCCATTATCACTTGTTCAACGTAGACATTGAAAAGAGACGGTGAGAGTGAGCATCCTTGTCTTACTTCTCTTTATATAAGCTGTCTTTCTTGTAAAGTTAATTTTAATTTCAGGCTCTTCTAAATCCTTTTATACGATTATAAAATTAATTAATAATTTGTGTAGGAAATAAATTATTGTATAAAATATCGCGTAAATTTTTAAAATAATAATACTATATAATACTGTATGACTACGTAGTGGGTATAATTAATATTATTATTGATGGGCGCAATCTAACAGTCCACTACCGAACTAATCGATAATAATAGTCGATCGCATTCGAACTCTTCGAATAGTTTTTTGAAATATTCGATAGTATTTCCAAATAAAAGTATTCGGTCAAGGGAAAAAAATATTATAGTTCATCCAAACTACCGAGAACCACCGACAAGTTTATAAACTTATAAGTGATCGTTACTAATTATTATTATTGTGCCGTGAACAATAATGAAGATAATTTGTTTTTATTTAATTGATTAGAGTACCTCTAAAATAACCGAAAAAAAAAAAAAATGTTATTTAATAATAATTATACTAGTATATAGCGACGTGTTTTTTAATACGGTTATGGTCATTTTTAAAAGCTTAACGAAAGAAGAAAAACAAATGCTAAAATTCGTTACCCGTATTATAATATAATGATATAAGTATATAAAAGATTTATTTTTTAATTACATAAAAAATGAAAAGGAAAACCATGATTAAACTCGACTTTTATTCAGAACTACCGCGTCAACGACTAACGTAACGTTATTTTGCCGGTCTAATAATTTTTGTTTTTTTTTTTAAATTAAATTAAATTTGTTTAGGTCTTTTAATTAAAAATAACGCAATAAAATTATTATCTATTTCTTGTATCGTAGACTACCAAGACAATTATACTAGTATGCAATAATAATAATGATAAAGACAAAACAGTGTTTTGTAAAGATGCGTTTTTAAATAGGTATCTAGATAATGATGGGAGATGTTTGCAAAATAATATTGTCTATATTAAAATAAAAATATAAAAACGATTAAATTATCTCTAAAAAGATAAAATATAATCCGCATCCAGATAACCTAAATTAACATTTTTTTTTTTTTTACATCATTGTATCAGTGATTAGAGGTGATTAGATAGACCTAACCTCACCCCCCAGCCACCATTGTTTATTGTTCAACTCAATTATTCTAGTACATACATGCGGACTTAGTCTCTCTTGTGTTTAGCCTTTGGTCTACAATAAACTTAATTAAAAACAAAAAAAAAAACTTAATATTGTGTCTTCTGGGTTCAGTCCGTATTCTCGGGCCGGCATCCATCCGCCGCCCTGGACATCTCGTTCCACCTCTCCTCTGGTCCGCTCTTCAATCTAACCTAACCTAACCCTATATCCATCATAAAACTTAGTTGTAAAATTACCTCTAGTAAAACAGTACCAGATTTGGTAGAAATCTAGATTTCAAAAATTATGTCGTGTGATTCAGTAATTGTATACATTTATAATTTACGATTCACCAAGATTTATCTATGGGTTATTTTAGAACTGTTCAATTATTTCTTTCGGATAATGGTTCGAATGACTTACGTCAAATTTATTGAGATTACATAAAAAATATAAACACATAGCTATCTAGATAATATAAGATTTGATCAAGACAAAACACAACACTGATCCTACATATGCAGCCCGTGAAAATATCCCTCTTTCCTACAGGCCAGGAACAGTTCAAACGGTGGAAGGGGGGGGGGTAAGGAGGGTTGATCTCCACCATTCCACTTCTACTAATAACTATTATATTTCATTGTATTGTATACAATACAAACAAATTATGTTAATAACAATAATTAAAGGAGGGTATTTTTTATTTCAAATAGTAATACATTTTTGTTTCCATAGTAAACAATTCGGATTAAGTTAAATGTTTAATCCTCAAACGTAATAAACAGAATTAAATTCTGTTTGAATCACACAATTATTACACAATTGGGTTGAAATATAAATACAGAACAATCGTCTGTACACTAAACCGTAGACATAAAAGTGAATTTACTGATAATTTCTCTGTATACTCGTCTTATCCCCCGCCCATGACGAAATCGTTTGATCGCCGCTGCTGTAGGAAAAGAAAAGAAAAATGTCAACGTGCCATGATACGCGTATGAGTGTAATAATTGCGATTAAAAAAAATAATGTGTATGGGGTAAAAAAAATTAACCGACAGTTGAAACCGTGTAAAGAGATTTAATTCGACGGTCGCGCGGCGGAAGTGAAATTTACCGAGATAACCTAAATTCGTTTTATACCTGTGGCAAATGTGTTTAAAATAATGACGAGCTAAAAAATAAATACGCGTTTACGTAACTTCAAAATGTAATACGTCGCATCGCGTATAATAATATGCTCGTTGCAATTATTATGTTACACGCGGAAATTATGTTATCAATGTTTTTCGATAATAATAATAATTACGTGAAATAATGTTAAAGCGTATTGCTATAATCACACAACTCCGCATCGCACGGTGCCAATCCACACCATTTTATTTTTACGCGATATGTTTGCAGTTTTACGGATTTCGCCGTTCGCGAGCAAACTCATATACAGTAGGCACCTACAGGTGCGATGCGACATAAATCCGGATTTCAGGTTTTAGACAATCAATAGATAGAACGAGAACTATGGATTTGGGACTTGGAAATACAAGACATTACGGTTTCAGATTTCAAAATTCGTGTTGTTAATTTTTTTCTTAATCTAATCGATTATGCGGACTACAAAGTGGCCCACAAATAGAGCACACATTGCCTATATCTCGTGAAACAAAAAAAATCAATCAAATTCTGTTTTTTTTTTGTCTTTTTTTTACATTAATCATAGAGATAAGGACTACAGATATTTATATTTGTATGTTATACTTGTTATACGTAATCTTCTTCTTTTTATTTTTACTTTCAGCTGTACAGGTAATCTGCAGCGTTAAATATTTCTTTCCGTCTGTCCTGTACCAATGTCAACTCCTCGTAGTTTCATAATACGCCTAAATTTTCCAAATATTTCTTAACTTTGTCTAGTTACCTTTGTAGAGGTCACCCCAGGAATTTTTCGTTGAAAATCTATAATTTCTATCGTTTATTTTCAAATCGCGTTACCTAATTTTTTTTTTTAGTTTATTTCTTAGTTTGCCTTTTCCGTAGCAACCGGAAGAATACTAACCTAAACATCGTGGTGCAAACAACAGTTATTGAAAAATAATATTTTTAAAATAGTTTCAATTTTATTTTCGCAATAACAAATATCACAATCGTAATTAATGGCATCCACATTAAAAGCCTTCGATGATGGTCTGCATGACACCTCGCAACCGTGGCACAAGATATTCGATTGGGCCGAAGCCCGGAGTGGAGTGCACCGGCTGAAACTATTTGGATTCATCGTGATCACGATGGCCGGTTTTATGGTGTCTGGTTACGGATCGGCGGTTCTGAGCAACATCGTCGGATTCTCGTATCCCGCGTACACCAGCGTGAAGATGGCTCGGTTGGCCCCGCAGAACACGATGACGGACGAATCAAACAAGACGGACAAGAGCACCATGGCGCCGAACTCGTCCAGATGGCTCACTTATTGGCTGGTATTCTCGACCGTCTTGATAATCGAACAAGCGTTCGGATGGGTCCTCCGGATTTTGCCGTTCTATTACATAATCAAGACATTGTTCCTGATATGGTGTTTCGTAAATATCGGTGCGAATGGCGCCGAGTACATGTACGCGTCCATCATACGCCGTTATTTCGGTAAATTTTTCTCCGACACCCCGGACAATCCCAGTTCGTAGGGTGTGGCGCCCAGTACCAGGGCGATCGCACGTGCATAGGCGCCCGCAAACATTTGTCTATAATCGGGAAGTGGCGAGCAGTATAAAACATAACGTAGCATTTTACAGGGTAGAATAAAAAAAGTCAATATATGTGGTTTAAAGATAATACTTTTTTGTTTTTCATACTCCAAAAATTGACGTTTATTGGTTATGACTAACACAAGATTTTATGGTATAATTTCGTTATAAAATTGTGCACCCGTTTGAATGGTGAAACATTTTAATGTTATATTGACATTAAAATGTTAATTTTTGATTAGTCAACCATTACCTGTGCCTCAGTGGGGTTGTAGTTTTATGAATATACTATCCTTGATATTAAAATAACCCAAAACTTTACAGCAATATTATTGTAGTACTATACATTTAATATATAAAAGTTCCTTATACATTATTTGTAAAATTTATGGTTTTCCGTCAATTAAAATAAAAAAAACGATCAAAGTTAACGTTTTAGAAAATTATATTAGTTTTAAACTTTAATTTCTTAAATTTTAAAGTTGCACGAAAATCGTACATAAATTCGATTGTAAATTATAAAATTCCTTAAAAAACAGGTTTCTCGATGATCATTTAAACATTATCCTTCTTTTTGTAAAAATCAAAAAAAACCAAAATTATGAGTATTTTAGATTCTGAGTGAAGTGAAGATTGTATTAGATTTACAATGACATGTATTTTATTTTATTTCTTTATCTATACACAACTATTAGCAATTTTGCTTCGATCTACAATAATAGTATTTTTTTTAAAGAAAATCTAACTAGAAACATGTAGCTTATACAAACTTTTTGTCTTTGTAAAATTGAAAACTATTTATTCTCTTCAAAATTAATTATAGGTATTTAAAGCATTTTCATTGGTAATATCAATCGAGTCGAATAAAGTTAGGTAAAAAAAATGCCAAATTAAAATGTCCATAAATAGCTCGAAAATGGATTAAAGTTTTTAAAAAATTTTACCATGTGTAGAAAAAATAAATTTAAATTTGCTGTTTCTACAAATATTTTTAATTGAATTGTAAACAAAAAAAAACTAAATTGAAAATTATAAAAACATTATTATCGTAAATGTTACCGTTCTTTCTTCGTTTTTGTTTTTTTTTTGTTTTTAATTAATTATGTCAAAAACCACTTTGAAAATCTAAATACGAATTAATTACTTACTTACCAACTATACTTAAAATTCAACAAAAAAGATCTTAAAACGTTTTTCTATTGATGCAATTTTTTATGGTAGAAAACTTAAGCCTTACAAATTTAAATTATGAAATTTGTATTTTTTACCTTTTTCTAATTTTTCTAATTATTACTAATGAAAAATACTTTGATAATCAAAAAATTACTTTCTTTGTGCACATCTAGATCCAGACTATAACAAAAAAAAAAAAAGGTTAATTCGCATTTTTTGATTAATGCAATATTTCTAGTAAAAACACAGTTTGCAGGCATTTAATGAAGTCTTAAGGCACGTCGTTAATATTTGCACAAAAAGCATAATGGCATTCGAATTTAATTCAAATATAAATACATATTTGTAGTTTTTATCCCTGGGAGTAATATATAAAATAACAAAATTTCATTATCTTCACTACCTCAGGAAGTATATTTTCGTAGAATAGCGCCTGTATATTGAATATAAAAAACGCATGAAACAAATTCTGATAAAAAATGTTTGCATATTTGCATTAACTGACATGGTAATATTTATCTTTAATATAGTTAGAATTAATATAACAAAAAATACGATAACAAGAATAACAGCAGAGTCAAAGTTTAATAAAAAAAACCCAACCCGCGAGCGAGTCCCTGACAGGTAGACGAGAGAAGGCGGATTATCTGTATTTGCATCACGTAACACACCATTGAAGTATGGAAATTGCATTCTCCTCCCCTTCCCCCCCCCGTTATCATGTGTTACGCGGATTTTGTATGAGATCGACGAATATCGATGGGGTCGAATTAAATTAAACTTAAGTTTATCGGTTTGAAAAAAGAAAATCCCAGTTAATTAAAACGTCGCCGTCGCGAATATAATTTTCAATTAAAATAATAATTCAAATTAACGGGGCTCGTCCAATTATCCAATTCGCCCGACCCTAGACAATCCGATTGACTAGAGTTGTCTATATAATAATAAACTCTCGAGATCTAATTTCGAAAAACAATTGGTTCGTTCTCCACCCGCCTTTCGGCTGCCGTCCCGTAGAATTTACCCCTAAGACGCCACTGCCGGCATGTACGGCGCGCAATATTATTTTAAATTGGAAAAAAATAAATAAATAAATACACGGTAGGCTATAATCTGTTTACCGCGGCCGATCCATCGTAATACGCGAAACAACATAAAAACTAGCGAAACGATTTCTGGGCCAAAGTATTATAGAAAAACAACACGGCGAAATTCGAACTCGCGGCGTGCATCTCTCGTACGCGCGCACGCTATTCTTCAACTAATGTATTTGTTTGAGCCCATAATAATTTCGACTCTTGGCGCAACTGGAACGATTCACATCGTTCCCATTGACTTTTGAACGACGACGTGCACAACAATAAAATAATAATAATAATAATAATAAATCGTCTGTGCAGTCGCCTTGTCGTCTCGGACATTTGTGAAACGAATGGGATTACTATACCTATACATACCGAAAAAAACTTTTTTTTCCCCCTCGTTTCATCACATTTTGTTGTCGTTGTTATGTAGGTTTTAAAGTAAACAATAAAAATTGTCAATATAAAATATTTTACGAGGTCCGTTGCTCGATCGAAATGGAAAAAAAAATGACGATAATCCACTATATAATATTATGTTTATAATACTATTTTCCGATTAAAATATTATATAGTAAACCAAAACCATAAAATGACCGCGAAATCGTGGGAGAGAAAAAAAATTTTGATTTTTGCAATGACGGTCTCGTTATTAAAGCTTTTTCTCTCTCCTAATTTTGACAGAGACGTTTTTTTCTTTCTTAAAAAATTGTTCTGTTTTTTTTTTTGTAGAGATCTACTAAGAATATATTTTTTTCTTTGAAGATCGACGTCCATCATAAAAGAAAAAAATATGTATAACAATTAATTAGGAATAAACATACATGTACAAATAATACAACTGAAATGTGTAGTAAAATTATGTTTTTCATCGCACTTTTATTAGGACTCTAATATAATAATATTATAAATTGCGTATACCAAAAATACAATATTGACAGCATAAAAAATATCTGACTGTGTTACTTAATAAGCTAAAACGAAAAACAAATGATCTAATAAGATGAAAATGATCGGTAATTGAGATTTAACTACGTCTATTAATTGTATACAAATAAATTATAACAAAAAGATATCGACATTGGAATCGTCTGCGATCTACGGGTTGATCGTGATGGTCCGTTTGACCGCTCCTGGTATACACTGATGCTCATTTCGATTTGACCTTTGAAAACTCGTGCAGCATATGACATGCTGCACGAGTTTATAGAAATCGCATTAATATATAGACCCATAAATCATGACTAAAAATCGTTGTAAAATAAAAACCATGTTTCACACATTTAAAAATTAATTCATGATTATTGGTCATACATATTTTGAAAAGTCGTAATACTTACGATTTGAAAATAATATGTTTCGTTAATTTTCCCGATTTTTTTACGCGTGCTCATTTATTATGCAAACACCTGGGCAAAACAAAAAAGTGACTTCCCTGAAAATACCATCGCAGGAAAATTTCCTTTTGGAAAAAGTGCTACACTTGAATAACAGAACGAGATTTCTGGTAGAAAAATTGTTCACAGATAAAAATAAATAAACATTGTAAAACCAATACATTCCTCGTTCCGTTCAGAATCTAAAATCAATGAAAGTTTGTATACCATATTGCATATTGGTAATATGTCCTAATATGCTCTTATTTAACCATGTGCACGAGCACAGGGCACTACCCTTCTCCCCCTCCCAAAAAAAAATTAAAAAAAGATAATAAAATATAAATCGATAATTTAAAAATATTTCCGGTAAACATACGATTAAGTATCTAATAAGTCATTATTATGGAACAAAATGTAAACATATTTTTTTAATTATGCATGGTGTGTATCATTTTTTGCAATTAAATGTGTTCTTCTTTAGCACGCAATAAAAGCTGAATTTTTAGTCATTATTTTGTCTAATCAATCGTAATATTACATTGCAATTTAGTTGAAATTTTTTTTAAAAGGCCCCCAAAGTAAGTATAAATAATACACAGAGCTTCTATTCCTTTAAACCGTCTATATAGTATACTGTTCGATGAAATAATATAATAATACCCGATCTCCTATTTCGACATTTTGCGATTCGGAAATTCAATTAAAATCTGCAACCTAACCTACTTACTTGCTTATAATACGTATGATTACGATTGTCGTCGGAGAGATTTCGCGTAGATTCTTCGTATGACAGTATCACGGTAACAGGTCTGTGTTGTTTAAATAATGCGATTTAACAGTATAAATCAATTATACGAGATTTAATTTTGTAAACGAACCCGCGTAAGGATATTATTCAAAATATAGTGATAATAATATAATAAGCACCGGTATTAGATCGGTATACCTACACCGAAATTTAATATTACGCCCGAATCCCGGACCGACGCATAAGATATTAATATTATTTTATCCTTGTATCGTCATCGTTTCTGGGGACCATTTACCAAAATCCCGGCGCTGCTGAAATCAACTAGATTAATAAACTCAATAATATTTCGGTTTTGAGCCCGTTTTGCAGACCAACATGATTGTAAATTTACATGGTCCGTTAACATTGAATGATTGTAAATGATAACGGAAAACTACTGTGAATAATAAAGGTTCCACAAATTTCATCATCACTTACATTTTCAGTGATAAGCTGACATTTTATCCAATTCATTGTTTTATTATCTACGGGCGCTGTCCCGTTTGCAATATTTCGTTATTACGACGAATATAGGTAGTTTATTATAAATGTCGATTTTGTTAAATTTTGTTCAAATAATAATACAATGTTGATCGGTGTCAGAAAACCACATATATATATATACGCATTACGTATCTATACTAAATAATTTTTAATTTTCAAAAAAATTACCGATAACTGGTGTCTGTAACCAAAAATCAACAAATAATAAACAATGAAAACAGCACCCATCATTTTCTATACTATAAAACATCCCCTCCCTTCGTAATTTTCAAAATATTCACCTCGCCACTTACAAGACTCGTAACGAACCGCGCCACTGTGCATAATAATTTACCTATATTTTACGATGGGTTTTTAAGCGCGGACTGTGTGCGTTCGTTCCATTAAATTAACGGCAAAAATTAGAACGAGACCCTAAACTAATAGAAAAAAAAGGGCTATTTTAAGGCACAAAAAAAAAAAAAAAGAAACGCCACCCGTACTTTATATATTTTATTAGACATAATATAAATAGACTTGTCCCTGCGGTGTAGACCGAATATCGAAAACGATACAATAATAATAATATACAGAATGATCCATTTATGGATACGTGAACCAGCGGTTATCTCGGAGGATTTTAATTGAATTCGATTTCGTTCAAACATTTTATGCGTTCAAACATGTTTATTCCTTAAAAGACATCAATGATTTATGAAATATTCATTATAAAATACATATAGACCTGAGGAGTAGGAAATGGTATTACATTTCATAATATCAACTTTTAGTTGGTAAATGTATAACTTATCGGGTCTGAAATTTAAGCTATTATACTCATATACTATATGTCCAATTTGAGTATTATGCATATTGTTACAGGAAAACATTCTCTGTTCAAATCTGTGATTAAAATTGGGGGGGGGAGATTAAATATTTAAAAATTCTTAAGTATATAATCATTTCAGGTATAAGTAATAGAGGGTAAAACCGAAGATAATATTAAAATATAGCTTGAACGAGTCCATAAGGACTAATAACAGAACAAAAAATACGGACATACTTCGCACGATTGGTGGGCCACTGTTGTAGATGAAAAGTTAGGATGGTAAAATATAAAATTTATATGCCACGATAAACCCTTGCTAATGAAAAACAATTTGGAGCAAAGTTTTTTTTTTTATACGATTACGTACATTTTCCAGTTTTTCCTAAGTTTTCCCCAATCATTATGAAAACCGTTCAGAAAATGTAAAAAACGACCTCCTTAAAGTACCACTCAGATTTCCTTTCAGTGAAGGTACTACAATTGAAAATCGAAGTAAGATTTCTGGTAGAAAAGTTGTTTACAGATAAAAAAAAAAAAAAAATCATAATTGTAAAACCAATACCTCGCAACGTTCTAAAGGTCTAAAAAAAAGCGAAAATCAAATTCACTTAAAATCTTCCGAGAAAGTCACTGGTTCATATTATTATGATAAACAGATCACCCTGTATTATATCGTTTGGAAGGTGCGAAAGGTCGCTCTAGTGTTTCAAAACGAAAGCATTACTCGTGCATAGAAACTGTTTTATATTCGAGTTTTTATATTTAAGACGTTTGAAATGGTTTTATTTTAATTAGATCGTGTTTCGGACCAAATTCAGGGAAAATAATTTATTTTAATTGCCAGTGTAGAATTTAATTTGTTTTATCGTCCCTTTCTTTCGCGCGCGGACACTTTGTCGCTTAATTTACCGCCCGAAAGACACCCGTCACTCTTTATCTATATATGCGAAAAAATCCCATTTGTCTCGTGGTTCTCGTGGACGAGAAGACGGTATGGCAGGCTGAGTGTACCGAGTCGGTATAAATATATATTTCGTATACCGACTGTCGGGCGCGATAGTTTGTTTAAGTGTACCCACTTTCGACAGGAATCCCCGTTACGTCTTCCTTTGCCGTTATAACATAGTAATTATCTGCCACGCTTATATTGTTCTAATTATTCAAAGTTCTCGACTATAGCGATTTCCGACGGACATAGTACATGCAGACTGATATCCACGGAAAGGGAGAGTGTAGAGTATGGCATCTATACCCTTTGCGAGATCAAGTGGTCGCTGCTAGTACTGAATTACTCATAATATTCTATGACTAACACCCTGTTAGTCGAATTTTGATACCTCATTTTAATTTTTCGATTGACTTGAGAGAAATTCCGAACAAAAAAATACTATATTATTAACCTTAAAATCTTTGTCAACGCCTAAGTGTTATTAGGTAATATAACCTGCAGGTTATATTATTCGGTTGGACAAAATTACAGTTTTGTACTACAGTGTGTTTCAAAATGATTCGTTCGATTTTAGCAGACTATAAATATTGTTTCTGTAGTTAGTGGTAAACGAAGCATCAACCATATGAATAGTTTCGATAATGTGCTTCTTTGCCGAATGACGTGATCTAATTATTTGTTAACGTAATGTTGACCGAGCAAAAAAGTTTCCGGCCACATTTCGAAAAAGTATAAATCTTACCAGACCATACAATCTGTGGTTTTTTTCTATGGAGTTACATAAAAAGCAATGTTTTTGTACCTCTCTTTCCAAAAGATCTTGATGAATTGAAAATTCGTATTACGGATGCTATCAGCTTGATTACAGTCAACATGCTTCAACAGGTTTATAAGGAATTTGAATATTGCTTAGATGTATATCGTGCAAGTAAGGGAAGTCACATTGAACATTTGTGAATAGTATACCTAAAACTTAATGTAATCGACCAACTTGTAAAACCTATCGTAATCTGATTATTCAAATTTTGCAATAAATATAATTTTTTTGAAATCGGATGAATCATTTTGAAACACGCTGTATATAGTGCCTTTCAGAAATGGATAAAATTACTAAATTTTGCTTTAATAAGAATCAAAACGAATTAACTTATCCACAGTATACAAAGATTTAATTTTATAACTGCCTTAACTAATTTAAAACCTATTTTGATTTAAATTAACATGGTTAGTGAAATGTTACAAACACCATACTAGATATCTTAGAAAACGTATCAATTGTTAAAAATATCAAAGAAATCTTTAACTGACCTAAAGAACTGACGAAGACAATTATTCAAAGACATATGACAAAGTTTTGGACATTTGTCGGAAACAAGAAATATAGATGCAAAATGAAAATTGTCAAATTGAGTGGATAGCAACAATACTCAATAAGTTATTTCAGAAAAAAAACACCAGAATGGAATGTTTTGTGTATTATACCGTTTTAGATGAAGTTTCAAACAGATTAGTTTTAGCCAAGAAACACTTTCATTTATAAGTATAATAAGGACTTTTATTATATTAATTGAATATAATTAAATAAGACTTAACTTTACTTTCCAAATTCTTTAACTTTAATTACAGTGAACTAAATGCAGTTATTCAGAATGCTAAAATGATTTCTGGAATTACGAATAAAACTCCTCATCAATGGTTAAATAAATTGTCTACTAGTAACTTTAAATATTAACTCTATTTGTGTATTCTATAACTCTGATAACTGTCACAAGTTACTCCTGTGAAAGATCATTTTTTAAATTAATTCCGGTAAAAACTAAACTCAAAGCTGGATGACGTAAGATCGATTAGAGTAAATGACGTTAGTATTATTGTCAAATAAGAACTGTCAATTGAATCGGATATAAAAGATATCATTGAAGAGTTTAAAAATCTGAACAATACTCAACGTCGACATGAACTTAATAATTTTCAATTTAATAACAATAACTAACTTATTATTTATACATGTTTTTATTTCTATTTTTTTTTTTTTTTTTTCATTAGATTTACCTATTCAGTATAATATAATACATTGAGAAAATTAAATAAAATTATTTTTTTATTAAAATTTCGCTAGGCACGTTTAGCATAAGTTACCTTTGGGTGTTTATGAATTAGGTTGGTTTATGGTTCGTTTTGCACCTCCTGCAAAGAAGGTCCTGACACGCCTATATAAATGTCTATATGGATTTATAAACACGACGACGAACACTTGGTTTATAAATTATTAAAATTTCTAATTTGTGTTGTTTCAAACGTCCCGACTTTTCTGAGCGTACAGTGATACTTTGATATTACGGGCACGCTCGAATCCCCTACCGTTCGCCACTCGAATAGACCGCGCAAAAATCACCTCCTTATTTTATAGAACAGACATAATTTACCGTATCCCGCATCGCAGGTACACGCAATTTTTTCAACCCGAATAATAAATACATTCGATAGCTATAGGTACCTTTAAATAAATCTGAAAAAAAAGAAATGTGAGAGTGGGACTCGGAGGATTGTTACTGCGGTTGATTATTATCGTGACTAAATGAACAGGTATGTCAGCAAGACGTGTGCATTCTGAAACTGACTTCACATCAGGAGTAAATCGAGGCACAATGAGTTATTTCATGGAAAAATAAACTATGGCCGTGGTTTAGTCTTTAGTATATAAATGTTATTTTGCTTATCCAATATCATAAAAAAAATAAGCAATTGAATATTAAAATGTATAGTGAGGGCGGAAAATTGTTTTGGTTTCGCAAAATAAACCTGATTATAAATGGCATGGTGGAAGGAAACGTTGGCCTGATTAAAATGTTCGCGTTCATATTGAAAAACTAAAATGACGCCCCCAGTAATATGAAATGAAACGAATCATAAGCATTAGCTTTTCGTTGCGTGACAGTCGTTATTTGCAATCACGGATCACATATATAAATGCATACGGGAACCGTTCAAAATCCTAGTTATATTTTTTTTTTATTACCAATTTTCAACACTACGAAACTGCATAACGACTAATATACACAATGTGGACACTTTACGTTAATTACGATTAGTTATGCTGGTAAATATCAACTAAAACTTGAGAAAATCGTTAACTATTAGCATCTCGATCGTATTTTATACGACCGGGATACCGTTCAGAAATACCCGGGTAGCGATTTCTTTAAAAAAAAAAATTTAAAAAAAACTTACTGCCTGGATTCGGGTAGGCGATTCGAGTGCATCGAACCTATGGACCTATTACAATAAAAACAATAACAACAAAAACAGCGCCGTGTTACTTTTTCATTTCGGTTCATTTGTACGGGGTTGTTCACGTGATATTGGAACGTGCTTTAAAACTGCGTAATTTATAAATAACGAACTACCGATACATTTTCTCTATACGAGTACCGTTGTTCGAACAATAACGCCGCGACGGGAAACCGTCGTCGTCGTTGGCAAATATAACGGATTTTCTATAAGGCTGTGCGTGTAGCAATAAACGGAACGAAAAAAAAAAAAAAACAAAAATGATTGTAACGTCGTTATGTCGTAACAGTGTAAAATGGACTCGTATCGCGTTCGTCGGACGTTTTGATAAATTTCGAGAGGCCGATGGTTCGCTATTACCGACTATCACACGCCGTATATATATAGACGCGTAATAACATTGGCAGGAAATCGTTTTGGAATAACGTAATATGGGGGGTAATCATTTCCCGTGCTCCCCCGCGGGCAAAGACAATGGGAAAGGAAAAACTTCACGTTTTCGAATCGGCCAAAAAAAATACAAGAATTATTGTTCGGCGACACCGGAAATATACTGTATTATTGTGTATACAAATAAATAGACTAGTGTTCACGTCGTCGGCAATACACAGGGCGTTTATGGTGAAAACGTGCCCGTTTCACTCGGCGGGCCGGTGTCCCGGTATCGACATTTTCAGACGTGATTATTCCGGATCAACAAGCTAGAAAACTTTTTAAGTATTCGGAATATTTTCGAAATACTTTTTGTGTAAATAATATTCGTATATCTACATGTAAATTATTCTGAATACCATATTTTGCACGAGTATTTTGTTCTGAAGACTTTTAAAAAGTATGTTACCCGTGTGGACATTGTTTCTGCGTTCAAACGCAGGGCTTTAAAAAAAAAATAATAATAATAACATTTCCCTCTTAGAATATTTTTACGAGTTCGAAAATTAATATTCCACGATATTTCGGAAAAATGTTCGTACGAATCGATATGCACATTGTTTTTACAAATTTTCGCATCGTTTTGACGTTAAGAGCCTAATGTCACCAAAATAAAAAAAAAAAGAAAAGTGATGTACCAAACACATATCTATTTGTGAAAGAAAATAAACGAAGGGAATATCATGGTATTGCCATACTGGTAAACGGATAAAATTCTTTTGAAAGTAAACGCGCCCTGTCATTGTTTTTGTTTATTTTATTTTTAATTTCATTTAGGACGACATTTACGGGCTTTTAAACGTCAAAACCGCGCGGAAATGTGCAAATATGATGTGACGTATGACTTATCGATTAATACTTTACGGGTAAATGCCATGGAATATTTATTTTGAATAATGCACGTAAATATTCTAAGAGTAAATAGAGACAGAAAAAAAAAAATGATAAAAATTTCGTTATTTGGTCACCCAGCCGAGTTTCGTGAATCGGTTTTTTTGTTTGTTTTCAACTTCTCTAAATTCTTCCGTTTTTTTTTTTTTTTATATAAAATTAAAATATTTTCGTTAATTTTGATTTATGGACGTTAAAAAAATTATTATCATTATTCACACTTACGAAATCTATTTGAGCAATATAATTCTTAGACGTTTTTGTTTATGTTTATTTTTTTTTTTTTTTCCCCAAGACGAGTAAATGTTTTTGACGGTAGCCAGCGTATTGTAATATATAATTTGATTAATTAAATTAAACTCGAAAGAGCATTTATTACTATTACGAAATAAGATATTAAAATATTTTAATTGAAAAAAAAAAAAGAAAAAAAAACGTTGGTGTTTTAAAAATTGCGTTTTTTCATTCGACAGAACGTATCATATGAAATAAAACAGATTTCTTTAAAAAATAAAAAGTAATAAATAAATAAACAAAGTTCAAGTTAAAATAATCTGAATCTTCCCCGACGTCATATTATTACCGTTCCCCGGATGTTCTTTTATACACCACCGATTCCCGGTGCCATAATACGCGACACTATATAGCAATACAAGTATACGTTTTAAATACGGTCGTCGGTGTTTTTATATTATTAAATATGTTTATATATATATTTTTTTTTGTAAAAAAACATATTGTACAACAAGATACGCGTGTTTAAAATGTTTAATAAGATGCGAATATTACTATAGGAAAATAAAAACAACGAAATGTGAAACGACCGTGTCGAAATTTAAATACTTATTTTTTTCTAAATGCAGGCCATTAAGGTCGTTTGCGTGCTTCCACCTAGTTCCTTCGTCCATTTCGGCCCATTTCGTCATCCAATCGTTTTGAGTTGTCGGTATTTAGAGTATCCTTCTTTACCCCGTCTAACCATGTCTGGCGAGGTTTTTTGAGTTTTTGATTAAGACATTTCTTGTGAGATTTTCGACAGCTCTCCAAACGCGACCAAATGTTTTGCCTTCGGGAATAATCTAATATTCGGCTTGTAATTCAATTACTATTTACGTTTTACTATTGATTTTAATTATTTTGAATTTACTCTATTTAAATACTTGTTACGTTTAGAAAAAAAAAAAAAATAAAATAAATACCAACATGACATCTGATGATTATTATTTTTGTCATCGCGTTAAGTAATTCCCACGCGCGTTTCGTTTCGCCGGAATATTCCCACATACAGTGGCGGCGCGAAGGAAGTATATTTCAAACACGCAGTTCACCTAAAAACGAATGGGTGTGTCGTGGGTGTCTGGATACTCAGAAATATAACCACAATTGTTATATTTTTCTACAAAACAAAAAAACATTAAACGAATTTTAGACCGCGGAAATACGATACATTTGTAGCAAGCTGGGGATATTTTCGGGGTTGGAAAATTAAATCGATGATTCAAGGTAAAAAAAATTTCACGTCGCTACTACTGCTATATAGACATTAAATACTGCAAAACCGAAATCTAATCTGGAACCACCCGGTATATACATAGTTTGTCGTTTTTGATTCTGACTGTTTTTTCGTTTTCAGTTTCAGGCTGCCCTGCTTCAGCGATGGAACCTGCCGAAGTTCATGTGCGCATTCTGCCCGTTCATTCACGTACTTTCCATCACGGTTTCCGTGTTCACGTTGACCGCCATTGCTGTGGACCGACGTCAGGCCATACTCAATCCGTTCGCGTGAGTAACATCGTAGTCAATAGAGCAGATTTACTCATTATAGATAGTATGTAGTGCTCGACTCGGGGGAAATGCAGGGAAGATGGAGTACCTGAACTAATTTTTCAAAATATTTAGCATGTATATACATTATTAAAATTATAAAAATTCATAGGTTCATTAAAATTACTAGGTTCGGAAAAAAAAAAAAAATAGTCTTTTTATTTTTACCACTAATTTTGATTACCTCGTGATAAATATTAGGTTAAATTTTCGAGCATTTTTTTTAGTCGAAATAATTTTATCTACAACCAAATAAAAACTAAAAGAACTGATACTGGGGATGAGAGCAGCCATTGTAGTAGGTGAGAAGTTGGGAAGGTAAAATACATAAGAATTTTTCATTTATATTTGTTAATTTATAACGATAAACCACTGCTTACCGAAAGACAATGCCGAGCGCAGATCGGTAATACATAATTTGAAGTAATGTAATTTTTTTTGCGATTTTCGTTTAAATTTGATTTCAAAACGCTTATTAAAAAAAAAAAAAGTCACCCGATGATTTTGAAAATTTTATCACGTCTAGATAAGTCCAATATAATTATTATTACCAAGTTTCAAGTCTCTACGTGTATTTATAACCGAATTACAGTAAAAAAACTCCTAAAAATTAAAATTCCTTAAAAGCTCAAAAGCGGCTAAAAAGTTGCGGCGATGATACCGTCACAAAATTAAATCAAAAAGGCAAAACGAAAAAGTTATCTTGTGATTTTTCTATTAAATAATTTTATCTGATAGAAAACATCGTCGGTGTTTTTAAAATAATTAAATCGTGAAATTATTTGTTTTCCTACGTTTTTTCCCACTTAAGTGTTTTTATTTAATTAAATGATGTTGAAAATCAAAAAAAAAATGACCCGTTTAAAGTACCATCTAGACTAAGCTAAAGACAACTTTAGTTTTCAGAAAAGTCGATACTCTTATACATCGGAGCAAGTTTACTAAGAAAAAACGTGTCCACAGACTAAAACTAAAGAAAAAAAAAATAAACAGCATTGTAAAACCAATAGCACTCTCACTACGCTTGGAATCTAAAATAGCGTTTTAAAACGAATAGCAATCTAAAAATCCGAAAACCTCCAAAATTTCAAATAATTCGAAAAACACAACATTTTTGAAAAATAGATAAATGTCTAAAAAAAAAAAATAATAATAATATGCCAATTAGGTCGAAAAGTTTCCAATGGGAACCGACCCTGACGGAGCAAGTTTTCCGATAAAAATTGTGTTTGTCGACCGTGGGGGAGGGGGGGGGGGTGAGGAAAAAAAAACACACGTCATTGTAAAACTGACGCGATTCTCGCTACGCGCTAGTCGGAACTAAAAACTATTTATTAAAAAAAATGCCATACTTCAAACGCATACGCATTACGGGGTTTTAGAGCGTGCCGTTATTCTACACGCGTCACGTTTGTGTTTCGATATTCGATTTTTCGCCGCCCGCCAAAATACCGGTATCAAAATTTCTCGGCGTTGTCGACAGCGAGCACCCGCCACGATTGCCCCGTTGCGTCGGCGTTTTCAGCCGCGTTCCGTTCAAATACGCGTACGAGTATCCGTCCGACAGTCGAAAATAAAGCGGCCCCACGACCGCGGCGGCGGAATTTTTCGAACGCCGGTCGCGACGGGGCACAATAGCCGCGCGCAATGCGTTACCGCTGCCATTATCGCATTCGGGGACGGGTAGCTTCAGACGGCGGTAACGTGAAACGTGATCAATTGTTCGTTTGGACATTGCACGCGAAATAATTACTCCGGCGTCATGATTTATACGCGCGTGATGCGCGCGCAACAACTAATTATAATTATTATTGTTATTATATTGTATCCGTGTTCCGCGTTACTTTACGGTGAAATGACACGCGCGATCAATCAGCACGTGCCGGCGTACGGACAGGCGATATTATAAACGCTATTCCGGTCGGCAAAACGGCGGCCTTTCAGCTTCCGGCCGTAGCCGAGGGCGCGTACCTCGTATCGGTTTCACTGTTCCGCGCGCGTTTTGTTTCCCGTCTGTGTAACAACCGTTGTACCGGAACGCTCCCGGGCGCCGACAGTCGAACACCGCGGGTATGTTTACGGTACCCGGAACGTTTCCGTCCAATAGGCGCGTCGAGAAGATCGGTTTTTTTTTTCGAATCGTTTATAACCATTTAAAATTGTTGATTTTTCAGTTCAATGCGGTTGACATTGTATTCTCCCGTCGAAAATGCCCGAAGTGTTTATTCAAGGTCCATTTCAACTTGACAAACCATACTTAACGGTTAAAGTTATGCATAATGTAATCATTCATTATTATTATTATTATTTTTTTTTTTTTTACAAAGGTTTAAAATTCAATTTTTTATAGAAATTACGAAATTTTAGAACACATTTTACCTGACATTGCTCAGAATCAGTTTTTATTCATAGTGAGAGTATAAAATTCATGATATGAGATGAATGTCAGATGACGCACTTTTTAAAAACCACCCGGCCTCTAAAAGTGTTTTTTTACAATGTCGTCTGTGATTTCCGTAAATTTATTTGTTTTAAATAACGTTTAATCAAATTCGTGTATTACACAACTTGAAATAATCTCATTTGAATTACAAAAAACATCTGTGGGTGAGAGTTAAATTATTTAACTCTCGTCTATAATAAAACGTCGATGTAATTTATTTCCCATGATATATTATGTGTCATCAATTATGCTATTTAGTATTTGCAGTTCGGTTTCAAAAGTTTGAACCAAAACGTAAACTTTAAGTTTCAATTTACATACGATAGTATGTAAATGGTCCCGTTTAAGTTTCGACTGATGCCTACGTGACAACGGCATCAAATATTTCCGTCGGAGAAACTCATGTTGCTACGCCAGTGGTGGGTCCGGGGGGCGAGGTGATGGTGTCTTGTGGCCGGCGATATCAAAATGCGAGAATCTTCTACTTTTAAAAACTCATTTGCGCTTTTGTATCTTAGTAGTGGGATAAAAGCGCGAAAATCAATTGTATTACCCGATACAATGTCGTACCCGCTGCACTTTCAGTTTAAGTTTAAAATGTGGCCCACGTTATATTCAGCTCTCAAATATATATGTAGTATTTTATATTATAAAAACAACAGTGTTCGAGTTTAGTTGAAGTTTAATTTTTTTGCGTCATATTTTATCGTAAACAATTATATTAGCGGTTGACAATCATTTAAAATAACTATACAATAGGTATATACAGATTGATTATTTTGGGGATGAGATTCTTAACAACCACAAGTTCATAGATGTATAGATCATTGTTTGACTTTATCAGTCGTTTAACTACCTTCCCAACTTTCCATCCACAACAGTGGCTGCAACCACGTACGAAGTATGTCCGTCTTTTTTTTTTTTATTAAGTACGCACATAAAACATCGTATTCTGAATAATCTTTTCGCTAATTTAAATGAATGCGCGTATTCCGAATACAAAACAAGAATATTCTTTATTAGAACTGCGGGTTCTATTCGCATACATTATGGAAGATCGCCTACAAAAAACGATACAATTATGATAACAATTTTGTTTTTGCAGTGCCCGAACGTCGAAAACCCAATGTATGTGCGTGATCGGGTTTATATGGATCATCGGTCTGGCTCTGAGTTCGCCGATGGCGTACGCCCAGCGCGTGGTGATGTTCAAGGTCGACTGGCCGTTCTGCCAGAACGTGAACCTGTCAACACGTGCGATGCTCGGCTACAGGGCTCTGCTGGTGATCGTCCAGTACGTGATACCGCTGTCCATCATGACTTGGGCCTATTCCGGGATCGGGTTCGCCCTGTGGGGCTCCTCGGCCCCTGGTAACGCGCAGTCCCAGCGAGATTTGAACCTGATGAGGAATAAAAAGCGGGTAAGTGCTGTAACGCGGACCCGTACTGTAATGATCCGAAAAATAAACGGCCGAAACGTGGTTTTTCAAAAAGTAGGAATCCAGAAAGTAAAACGACCAGAAACTATAATCGTGGAAAGTTATTTCCCAGAAAGTAGTATTAACATAAATATAAAGTTTATTCTTCCGCGGTATGCTAGCAGATAACGTAAAAAAAAAAAAACATAACCTGAAAATTCAAATATTCCAATATCGCTTTGTTTGGTTGCTTTCCAATATCCGCCTCTATTTTATAACTTTGTCGAAAATAACCCACGATTATTTATGCCATATTGTTAACGATTTCGGGTAGGTCAGAGGAAATATATTGAATTTATGGAAAACTACGATCCGTACAACTACTTTCTGCGATTTAATTTTCTGTTAGTTTTGCATTCTGAATTTCTTACAGGGTCCAGTTTTTCGTTCCGAAAGTAAAACATAATATTCGGATAGTGATAATAATTATTATATTTATTGGGAGCGGGGTTTTCGGTCGAAATATTATAACCTGCGATTGCCCAACGGAAATAATCGTGATATTTGTAGGTACTGAAATATCTTTGAGGGGTTGTCTAGTCAAATAAAATATCATATTTTTAAGTATTTCGCATAATATTCGCGATGAATTTAGATTAACATTCGGTGTTCATGAGAAACTCGAATTTTCGATAGTATACATTTTGGACGGAAAGAAACAGTTCGGCCAAGTGAAAACTTTTAGAATCTTCGATCACTTTTTTTTTTTTTTGCTAACACTTGATCTTCGGCCAAATGTTTACGACCAGATTATCATCACCGTTCTATTTTTCCGTATCATGAACACGGTCGGACAAACGACGAGGGCATCACGTTGTTCCACCAATTTCGGTACAGATCAAAAACAGCAGAGCCAATTTTCAATTTAAACACAAAAATAATAGAATATTTTCTGAACTTTAATTAGGTACTCTATACATTGTTTTTTGTTCTGGTGACAGTAAAATTGTTTTTTATTATTTTGATGAATAATAAAACCTTGCTTCATATTCATTGCAACAAACTTCATAGCAATACAAAATATAAAATTTAAAAAAAAAACAACAACACATTAAATTGAACATATTTAATTCTATTTTTGTTTGAACCATCTGTGACCATTTTAATGGTCCTTGAAGCTGAACGTTTTAATTTTGGTCTGAACAAACCATAAGTAATATAACGTTTTTGAATAATTAAAACGATAAATTAAATGAAACCGTGCACTGACATAGTACCCACTTGTATAGACTATAGTAGTGTACTATCACAATGTGATAGTCGTGATATTAACTTTTTTTTATCTAAATTTGTTGTCCGTACAGTATATTCTTCCATTCAAAACAAAACTTGAATTTTAACTGTTGCGCCGTGATACTAGTAAATAAAATAACAGAGTCCCGTATTATTATTTCCGGTAACTTATTAAATGATAACTAATTAAATATGCAACGTCAACTACATTATTCACACTTGGAAATAGTAAGCGGTTTGCAAATATAATTTGTTCGTATGCACTGTAAATGATTGTTTGGTTTACGCTACGTTAACAACATGGGTAATAGTGCGTTTTGATGCGATTTGGAAATAGTTTCGGCACATACTAACTACGTCATTCGATTTCTTGCGATATTTTCTGTCAGAATATTATCGTTGAAGTATAACTCAATTTTGCTAATTTTGTCTTCCCTCGATTTCGAACTCACATTTTCTCGTTTCACCGACGTTTTTTGCCGGTTTTTCTACGTTATTACGTAAACTAAAATTTAAATCAAAAAAGTTATTTCCTGTAGAAAAGCACCCAATTAGACATAATTTTCTAACAGAAACCACGCCCGATGTCGATTATCGGAACGATATTTCTGGTAGAAAAATAGTTTACTGACAAATATAAAAAAATTGCATTGTAAAACCCTGCAATACCTACATTCGTCATTACGTTCAGAATGTAATAACGGCTTTCATATATTTCGCATCCAGTGAACAATTTCCGATAATTTAAGATATCTACTTCACTGTTTTATATAATGGTATGGTATCGGTATAGGTAATACAGTTTTATAAAAAAAAAAAAAGCTCTCGAATATTACACCAAACATATTTAAAAGTTTCACTTGTTCGTATGCAGAACATTTTTTTTGTTTTTACGATTTAGTCAAAAGTATACGTATGTTAACGTTGCACAATAATGACTACATTTTCACTGAAAATTCTTAAATATCTTGTAAAATTATTCCGCGTCTCTGTATAATATTAGCATGGTAATACGGCCGATCCATCGTGTACAGGCTGTTCCACGAAAATATACCCCTTGAGAATATCTCCCGGGATAATTCACAGGGTTGACGACTGTGAAAACCGATGTTATCACGTAACGTGGTTAAGTTATTTCTCTAATAATCGATTTTCACACGAATTAGTAGAATTTAAAACAGGTGTAATTCAGAAATTATTCGTCTGATATAAATGTGTGATACATTGAAATGTTCAGAAAAATAAACTCTTCAGAATAGCTATACTAACAATTTTCTTAATAAAAAAAAAAATTTAATTCAAATAAAAATATTTTCAGTTCTTTTCCCTGTAAGTAATAGAAAAAAACAACAGAATTTGATTATCTTAGCATTTTTGTTAATCAGTTTAAAATTGTAATATGATCGATTTCGTTATAGTTCCGGTACATTAGCTGTCTTTTGGCCGGTTATTTGACACTATTATTATTGGTTTTATTTTTGTCGACTGTATAAGTTTCAAATATTGTTCGTTTCCAGTCTCGTCCACTATTCAGTCGCCGTTATCATATCCCGTCGTCATCCCTATAAAGATTATTACTATCGTTGTATGTATCGTAGAAATGATACAAAACTGTTTGGTCTTCGAAATAATCGTAGTCGTCGTAGCACTCCACTGAAACAGATATATTATCACTGATAAAAAAAATAAAAAAAAAAAAAAAATGGAATGTCGAATAGATATGGAACAAATATTTTGAAAATTACATGAAGAAGAGTACGTTTTAATATACACGGAGAGACAAACATGATATCATTAATTCTTATTTGGTGGTTCAAGCATTCACTTATCAATTTGTTAGTAATTATACTTTGTTTGAAAGTGTAAAAATATTTAGCATACGCATTTTTTTGGATCCGTTCTACACTGCTGTATTTCGAACGAAATTATTTTCAAAATTTTTGAAAAATATAATTTTTAATACTCTATAGCAAAATGTATATATTGGCCCGCTGAACATTTTTTCGGCCTGCCTAGTTGTTAGCACACCTCTCAAAAAGTCGAAATGACACCCTTGTTCTAAGTATATTTTGTATTGTATCGAGCAAATTTTAGAGGCTCATTAGCCTCATCTGATGAGCAGCCACTTCTTAACTTCTTGGTTTGTAATTGGCCAGACACAATAATAATATTAATATAATATTCGATCGTAATAAGCGTATACGAATAAATAAAATACTGTTTTGTAGTAAACTTTGTTTAACGTTTTGTCATGTTCAAAAAAAAAAAAAATTAAAAATTAAATACTTCATTCCATTTTCAGGGATATGTGTGTGTGTTTTTCTCAAATTTATTTTTTACAATATCGATCCGTGCATGATGGCGCTCGTACCGTCCGTTGCAGTTATTGTCTTTTATTTTAGTTGGTTGGATTTCGAAGAAATACGACTGTTCGGGATTTTTTTTCTTTGCCCGATTTATTTCGCGTTTCTATACTCTCCGGGGACTTGTATAATACCCTCTCTTCCTCAAAAATACGTGTAACCACTATATTATTATTTCATAGTACATACGCCATTCCATGCCGAATCACAGACAAAACCGAATTCGCTTTTTTTTTTCATCAATTTTCCGATTGAGTAATAAGGAGATTTAAAGAGAACGTGATAACACCTGCATTAATTCGATAGTGAAAACTGTTTTGCGTGAAACAATTTAACGTTTTCTGAAAAGTCATATGTATTTCAAAAATATCTATTGAGAGACGTCTCTTTTTTAGACGATATTTTATAGAAATGATATCGGTGTCTGGGAAGTCTGTGCCCCCTGAATCCCCCGTAAATTCACCATTTACTTAGAATACATGCAATTCCACAATTGTAATTGTGTTGTAGAGTGATTGTTATTATGTAAACGTAAACACCATTAGCAAGAAGACGCGATATCCACTTGTGATACCTCCGTCTTACAAACGTCTAAACAAACTAACTGAATTGCGTTCAGCGGAGAAAATTTTGCGCTGATAGTTTTAATTTTAGACCTTCTATCAAATTTAAAGGTAAATTCACTATCAGTGTTTATATACGCCGCACAGTGACTTGACGCTTATCAAATTGAACTCTTGTGTCATATTATTATTATGTGTAATCAGTAGAGAATTATATCCAACATTTGATATCAGTTTCGAGTACGCGATTTGGTTTGAATTTGACCTAGTTAAAGAAGTCATAACATAATTCCGCTATACATCATAATGTAACAAGCAATACATAACTGACTTTTGAATGTATAAATTGTTTTTGTTATAACTTTGCGATTTTAACGTTTGCCTATTTCAAAATTATCATTGAGTCTTTGGCAAGAGTGGAATTTTGTTAATGTTATTTTTATCTTTTTCTATTTAACCTATTCTTTAACTAACGTTTTAAATAACTGTTTTTGACGTTTGCTCTCGGTATTTTAAAATTATTATGAACATTACAAAGAAAATATAAATATTTGAGGGGGGCAGGTAAATATACTTATGTAAAATTATGAAGTTACTAAAAAACTAAATATATTATTATGACACTAATAACGTTGATTTTCAATGATACGTGATTACCTAAGTAGATACTCAGAAGTGTATAAGTTTTTCGAATAAAAGCGCTTGTTTTACGGTTTTTCGTAAATATTTTAGTTATTGATTACAAAATAGATACTTACGACGACACGGAATTGCAATTTTTTATTTGTTTAAAAGTTGATTTTCATTTTTTTTCGAGTTGATTTATTTTTAGTTTTTATTTTGTTTCGTGTCGTTAAAATTGCCTATACCTAATCCCTTAGATATGGAAGGTGTTACTTCGTCGTAATGCTCTTATTGTTTAAATTTTTAATTGGCATATATGTTTGGAAGAGAATAAATGAGTTGTGAAAGTGCTCTCAAACTTAATCGCCCTGAGAATACCTGAAATATATCCTAAAAAGGCAAAATTAAATTTGTTAATACGCATGTAATAAATCCATAGGTGCCATTTAAAATACGTTTGACTTTTCTGTGGTATTCTGCTTAAAACTCTCCGGTCCCAAAATCTATGAATATGTGAGCTTCTTTTAACAGTTTTGTATTTTTTAATCGATTATTATCGTTGATATTTGATTGATAATAATTATTGTCTAGGTCATCAAAATGCTCATTATTGTCGTGGCTCTGTTCACGCTCTGCTGGTTACCCCTGCAAACATACAATCTGTTGCAGCACATATTTCCACAAATAAACGAGTGAGTATAATAAAAATGTTACTACATAATTATATTGAATACAATTATTTAACTGTTCGTTTTCGGACTTTTCGCTCTTTTGCGTGTCAAAAATATGTTTTTTCTGTTTTTCTTCAACAGGTATCCGTACATCAATATCATATGGTTTTGTTTCGACTGGTTCGCGATGAGCAACAGTTGCTACAACCCATTTATCTATTCCATATACAATGTAAGTATAGCACACAAACTATGCAAATTAGACGTTTTTTTTTTCGCTTTTCATTCAATGATCGGAACACATAGACGTAAATAGCCCAAAACATTTTGTAGGCTTAATTTCAATTGGAAATACTATGTTTATTTATTACACACTTGGGGCTGATTTTTGAGGGGAATAACCCCTCTGAACCCTTTTCTATTTGCGCCAATAGACCGAATCGGGAGAAAACAGAAAAAATTGTTCGTTACATAATAATGAAATTATTATTTACATTATACAAACCTAATTATTTTTACGCATGACGAACGCTATCACAAAATAATAAAATTTATCATATCGATTATCATGATAAACGTCCTACTTAGATAATTCGAATTCTTTAGTAAATCGATTCTCGCGTAAACCGATTCTTACAATAATATTATACACGCGGTCTGAGCGCTAAAATACTCTTGTGTTTATACAATACGCTCATTGATATAATTAAATTTACTTTACGATCACCGAAAATAGATACGTTTAGCTCACAGTTTATACGATTTTTATTTTAGCGGAAAGACCTTCATCGGCGTATACGAATAAAAAATGTGCACAGTTCCCTAAATAATATATATACGTGCCGTAGTAGGCCTATATTGTTCACCAAAAAAATTCTTTCGGCGACAAACATCACGGATAATACGTGACCGGTGGAATCAAATTGAGCACGATCCCTATTTTTGTACAACCCGATTGAGTACGGTCCGTATTTTTTAACAACCTCTCTGCGCACAGTCAAACGAATGCAACGATGCCAGTTTTTCCGCCTATCTATAACCAAGTACCGACATATACGAGTCTTTATACTGGAATATTATACTCGTATAACATACTATACGTTAAATGCCGAGGTGAATATTCGTCAATCGTTTTGCTTTACGGTCATAAAACTAACAGTCATAAAAATATGACTTGTATAGAATGGCAAAAATGTATTGTCATAATGGTTTATGACGAATATTTAACGAATAAACATTGTAAAGGTATACTAAAATGTTTATCGAAAGTATGAATTTTAAGGACAAAAACGACAATTTTATATTGGAATATATTAAAAGTGATGTTTATTTTATAAACAGTAAAGACGGCAATGTTGTACGTATTTCAGCGATCAATCGTTTCGTATTTTGAATTCTTATTGTTTGATTGTATCTGTGCACAATCGGGTCGTGCAAAAGTTGAACTGTGCTCAATCAGGTTGCCACCAACGTGACATACCGGTTGAGATCCACGAAACAAGGATTATTGAACATCATTGTTATAAAATATAATATTATACAAAATTTCGAGATACCATAATGTTTTAATTTCGAAGTGACCTTCTTCTTTCTAGTTCTTCATTTTTTTCTTCTTCCTACTTTGAAGAACTCTAGAGGTCAATGAGGCCCATGACCCATCGATAAAAATGAAAGTATGAAACTACCTTTTAGTTCTCTCTGTCTCGAGTTGTTTCACTAAAATCGTCTATCCCTATAATTGCTAATTCTTGATTTTATCAATTCATTAATTCTTCCTCTTGTCCACTTTCCCCGGGGTCTTCATTAAATAAAATTCTAATTATATAATATATTTCTAGGAGTTTTTTTTTTTTTGCTGGGATGAGGTGAAACACGGAATATTACATTAATGTAAACCACAGATAATATTCTCAATTGTAACATTTTATAAAACGGAATAAAATAAAATACTACAGATATTGCGAGCATAAAACATTTCAATAACACGTTTTAAAACCTCTCGTACTGATCAAATTTCTAATAATGCAGTAAAACCATTTTTTTTTTTTAATTATTTACAAATTTTAAACGTTTAGGATACCACATAACATACAAGCGCGCGGTACGATATTGCATACTATAAAGCATAACATATTGCATAACGAAATATAATGCAGGCACCCTGTCTTTCAGTCGCCTGTTATAATATTATTATTTTTTCCAATGGAATTCACGTTTAAAAAAATGTTCTATTGAATTTAAATCTCGAAGATTTATAATACGAAAAATACAAATGGGATATATTATAATGACACGCTAAAAATTAATATATCTAAAAGTGTGAATTGGTAATAGTAATAAAAAAAAACCGAACGGGATGTATTTCGCATCGTGAGTAAATTATTAACTGTTGTAGGTTAAACACAGAATAATTATTTTAGTTTCAACAGCGAACGTGACGGTAAACCATTGCGAACATAAAACGATTTTCAGTAGAGCTCGATCAACCGGACGCCTTTAGTTATAATAATCGTGCTACATGTATTTTCTTTCCGGCTACATAATCTAAAAAAAAAAAAACCAAAACCAAAAAGTTCAAGATTCAAATGCATAAACTATATTAACTTGAGTATTTTCTATGATGGCCGCATAATCCGCAAAGAAACCTGAAAACCCAAAATTTTCAAATTCAAATTCAAAAACGACGTGCGCATAAGAATACAGGAATTCAATAAAACACATTTTAGATACTAAGCGTAGCGAGGTTTTAATATGATGATCATTTTTTATTATTTTTTTTATCTGTGAACAATTTTTATACCAGAAATCTTGCTCCAATTTTCAAATGTAATCCCTTTTCTGATAGAAATATTTATCTGGTTGGCACCTTGAATTGCAATTTTTTGATTTTTTACGCGGTTTTCTTAATCATTAGGAAAAACGAGAAAATATATGTGCAGAAGAAACTTCGATCCGAATCGATTTTCGTTAGCAATGGTTTGTCGTTGTGTAAAGATATAAATTAAATTTCCCTCTAATCATACCTCTCAATTTCTCACCTACAACAATGGCCCACCCATCATGCGAAGTATGTCCATCTTTGTTTAGGATAAAGTCCTATCGTCTTTAAAAAGAAAAAAAACGAAGACATTTGGCCTGAAATTAGAACCTAAACAAGACAGTGGTTTGCTTAATAATGTTTATTTTAGTAGCCAACATTTTACTACACCCATTTTATTTGACTATGTCTATCAAAATACGTATATCATTTTATACGTACATTATGACGTAGTTTCGAATTTCCTTTTTGGGCATTCTTTTTTTAAAAATATTTTTTCAAGTATTATTAACTGCACCATTAAAAAATATATCTGCATTCTTGTTTTACCCACCAGCATTCGTTTTTTCACTGAATCGCGGGGCTCCTCAAAAACACTGTCAATGCGCCGCTGTTTATCTAGGCAGGTACTTTTCCAATGAACATTAATAATACCGACGCGAATTCTACAGGAAAAATTTAAACAAGAGTTCAAGATGCGATTGGACTTTATGGCGGGCAAGAGGCGACTGACCAGAGATCTGAGCGCGTTCTCCAGCGGTCGGTTCGAGTGGCGCACCAATCACGTCAACACGCACGAACGGAACCTGAAGCACAGTTCGATCGTTACCAACGATACGCCACTGATACTCACGCCCGACGCGTGAACGACGATTAAAGAAAACGCTCGACTTTCGCCGTTACGCGGAGATGATATTTTATTTTCCCATCTCTTTCTCTATCTCTATATTATATCTATTATGATAATTATTTATAATTGTTGTTTCCCCGCGGTCGCCGATCATCAGAAATGATTTTTCTCGCGTTTCCCCCTGGCCCGGTTTATCCGAACGATTATCGAATCGTTGTATTTTAATATGTACCTCAAATCAAATAACTACCCGCCGAAAAAAAAAAAAAACAACAAAAAAACGTGAAAATGGACTTTTTCAGATAAGTGTGCTAAACGTCTTATTATTTATTGTAAGAACAACAATATTGTTGTATTTTGTTTTACCGATTGATGTTGTCGAAATTGTTTACTTGTATTCTGTGTATATGAATGTATTTATTTGTTTCCATTTCCGAAACGTCTCCATGCCGTCTCGTAAACCAAAATCAACCTTCCGTTTTATTCTGTTTCTTTTTTTTTTTTTTTACGTTATAATGATATATCGTAATTATACGCGACTACCTATATTGTCATATAGAGAATGTTCACATAAATGTATTTTTCTTGAACACGACGTGTAGACTTTGTGTATACATGTATTTTAACGAAACCTCAAATAAATATTATTATTCTCGACGATAACCAGCTGCACGTGTTAATTATTATAATACATTGGGTCTCCGATGCATAAATCAATACGAAAACGACAAATTTTTTAAATTGTTTTATTCATTTTTTTGGATTATATGTAATATATGCAGTGTTGAATTCGAAATTTCGTTCCAATTTTCCACTCCTCTGAACATTTTATTTTCGCGGAAAACTATCCAGTGACGTAGCCAAACGAAATTTCGTTGATGGTGGGGGGAGGGGGGGTGGTGAAACTTTGCAATCTTCTCAACCACAAACCTACTTAACTTAATAAAAATCAATATTAATACTAAACGTGAAGTTATCAAAGATATCTTTGGTGAAATTTACCACGCAATTTAATCGAATTACCTGTACTACGTGCTGAATTAATGTATCATGTGTACCGTGCGTATTCGTTCAAAATACCTACAACACGAATTACCGCAAACGAAGATAATGAAATGTACTACGATAACTTATAGGTGAGTAATATTAATGATAATATTGTTTATTATAACATCACTGTGTACGTTTTTTATTTTTTTTTTTATCGAAAATGCATAAGACTGCGACATCAAAGCAAATATAAATTGCGTTTATAATTATTATGCATCTGATCTTGTGACCGGAAAATGTTTAAAACTTTCGGAAATTAAAAAAAAAAAAAACGTACACATTATTCGGGTTTATTCGGCCCCCGGGACCATCTCGTCTCATAATCTACACTCAGCCACTCAGCCTGTACATCGTCAAAATCTGAAAATTTGGTCCACATCCTAAGGCTTCCATTTTTATTACTATACTTTTTATAATACGTCTTCCAATCACATTATCCTTGGCTTTTCCACGGGTAGTTTTCTTTGCTGAGATATTTTCCAGGACTGCGCGTATATAGTGGTGAATATTACATGCGTATACCTACAGCCTATCGCAAACTTCAGTTTGTGCGGCTAAAATTGTTTTTCGTTTAAACGTTAAAAAACAATAGTTATAATATTATCGTACAACCGTTGCGAATTTACCGGAAAATGTCAATAAAACTTCATGTTAACTCGCGATTATTCTCGTGGCGGACAGAGAATATAGCCGACTAGGAATATGAGCGATATTATAATAATCATTAAACGGGAACACAACTGCAGGTAGGTATTGTAATTCCAAATTATAATTAGTCTGGAACGGTCAGTAGTTTCCTAATATTGATTAATAATAATAATAATTATTATTGTAATTACAATATTGTATGATGGTCGATCAATATAACATAAGACATCCATTGTGTATTTTGTATATTGCATATGTGTAAACTTTCTTTTTGAAATTTGATTTTTTAGAGCATTGAAGGAATAATTAACTTTATTAAAATGTCATATTTCTGTTATTTTTATCGCCCTTGTTTTAGGACGCGAAATTACTAACTACTTTTGATTTTAAAATAGCAACCTGTACAAAGAATTCCATAAATAGATAAAAATTTAATTTGAATAAATGTCAGTGTCGACATTATCGCAATTTACGTCAACCCGTTGATTTTAATTTTAAGTTTGGATAGGGAAAGAGCACTTGAGTATAATTTGTGCGACGGCGCAGCGCGCGAGATTTAAATAATACTACACTACTTTCCTCCTACCGACAAAATGACAAACTTAAAAGTGGAATATCTCGTTAACGGGTTGACGGAAATAATAAATTTCAACCAATTCAGAAATTCGCACTAGAATTTGCTTCAGAAGACGAACATGAGCCCTTTTCAAATAAAAGGTAAGTATAACTACGGATCCTTAACTAAAAACAAACTAAAAAAGATTTTTGTGTAGATAAAAACCATAGTTTGCAATAAATTTGCCAAACTAGATTTTTTTTTGTCAAAAAGAGTTCTAAATTAATGATTAACTAATACATGACGAAGATGTAACGAAAAATTATGTTTTATTGAGTTGAACTTGCTTAGCTTGCAGTTTACCATGTTTCAGTTTATAAGGAATTTGTACAGACAAAAGACTCTTTAGACATAAAATCACAATTTTTTTTTTTATAAAATATAATAATTTAATCACTATAGTAGGTATATGTACAGTTTTATATATAAGCATAATCAATAATATTAAAAAAAAAAATGAATAAATTAATATATTTTGATTGTATAGTTATATTGAATCACAGCACTATTACATGGCAACTCACATTATATAATATTGAGTTCACGTTCTATGGATAGCGACAGTTCTTAGCGTAGCCTTTTCCATCTATATAAAAAGAAGTAGTACACATAAATAAGTAATTCACGTTAAACAGATAATAGATAAATAGATAAAGAACCGGCAATTAGCGCGGAAGTGTTATAGCACCAAAAAGGTTTATTTTAAATGTTTAAATGACAATTAAGAGGATTCGAAACGGAATAGGAGTTCCCTTATAACGGTTTTTTGTCTAACACACGTGCATCATAAAGAATAAGACAAATTTCTTGTCCAACTGATATAGTGATGTGAGTTCTGAAAACAGATTTGAATTCAACACGAGAAGCGTACATGTGATCAGCCGATTTGAATTTAGGATTTTTTTTATTATATATTTAATTCAAATGTTTGTAAAATAAAGTCGGAAATTCGAAAAAGTGGCTCAACCGATCTCATTTACACTTCACGTTGAATTCAAATTTGTTTTTAGAACCTTTATCGCTTCACTACAAAGATGACCTTTACTGATCAATACTGCATGTGTGTTGGACAGAAAAAATAAGGGATCTTTTTCCATTGTACTAATAAAATTAGCGCTATAAATAACATCACTGTTAATTGAAAACTTTACCGAATAATATTTCACCAGTTGAAAATCCCGCCAAACATGAAAGTTGTAAGAAATGAAAATCCAATCGCATAGTCATAAGTTGTAACTGTTTGGTCTAGAATCATTTTTAGTGATTGCACGACTGCTTTATTAAAGTTATATTATGTTGGATTATTCAACTAAACGTGTTTATTCCCGTCGTTAAATTTTAAAAATATGCCTAAGGATGGCCTTTAAAACTCTAAAATGTCCAAACAATAAATAAAATGTCGCATCACTGGAGTATGAAACAAGGTTTTTCGTTACTGAAAATATTATTCGAATGCTACACAACTTCCGGGCCCTTATCGCAGAATTAATATAGGTACTACAGTTAATAACAATCATTATAAACTACTTACTTTTTATAAGAACAGCATAAAAGACAAATGGCGAATATCGATACGAATCCGATGAAAATCGCGATGCCCAAAACCGACATTTGTACCCACGTAACAGTGGACTTGACTTGTTTCGGGGAACATCGCTATAAAATGATAATATTACAAAACAGACGATTAAGTAAAGTTATTTTCGTCCCTACGATAACAGAGGGCAATTCAGTATTATTTGTTCATCTACGACTCACCTCGATATTTTTTACTTCGTATTGTTTGTAGACGTTTTTGAGTTCGTGATTGCTGGGGTCCTCCAGTAACGATACGGTATCTTTCGGATTGTAATTATTATTCCGGCCGACCAGTTGAAAACACGAACCCGTACTACTGAAATCCAGACTACCGTCGTTTTTCGAATAGAATTGAGTGTCGTAGAGGTTCAGACTGGTGTGCGGTATGCCCAACGATTTTTCCACGTCTTCTTTGAATTTCTTGATGTAATGGCCGACGACGTTCGGGGGTCTCGTAAAAACGAACTTCAGCAGTCCGCGGTCTTTGACCAGGAATACCTATACACACATTATGTATTTACAAATTATTATTTTTTTCTCTATAATATTTGATAACTGCTGTACCTTGATCGTAGTGTTGGAATGTCGTCCGGGTACGTCGCTGTTGACCGCGGCGACGACGATGTCAAAATGTCCTTCCGAATACGATACCATCGACGCCGTCGTCCTGATCTCGCCAGTCGATTGGTCCAAAAAAAAAGGCCAACTCTCGATGTCCATCGGACTTTCCGAATGTTGGACAAACGTCAGATTCGTGATGTGATACGTTATCGGTTCGGCCGAACTATCCACGTCGGTGGCCTGTATCGTTGTCACGAGCGTATCCAGCGGAACGCTAACCCTGACACCTAAAATTTATCGAGACTTTTATGGATATTGACCGACGTATTATTAATACATGTTATTATCGCTAGAATTAATTCAAATTCAGGCATCAACGAGGTCGGGGGAAAAGAGATCAATAGTATTTGAAGAAGATTTTACGTAAATGATATGGTTTCTCAAGAGAAAAGAGGAAGAGTATAATACATATGAACAAAGTTCAAATGCAGAACTGAGGGTAATGTTTAATCAGCCAGATATAGTAAGAGTTCTCAAAAACCGAAGGCTAAGCTAGGCAGGGTACGTTTAGTGAACAGAAGGTCGATAAATAAAAACGAGATCACAATGTGAAAATCCGACAAGGGAAGATCGAGAGGACGACCACGGATTAGGTAGCTCCCGGGAATGAAGAACAGCGAACATCTAGCCATAGATAAGCATACGTGGAGGGGCTTTACGGAAGTAATGGTGAGTGTACAAGACCCGAATCAAGCAAAAGAACTCGATTATCTCGCTCACCCAAAGTTACGTTTTCTTCGACGAATTTCGGTAGATTGTCGTCGATGTCCAGCACTTTGATCACCACTTGCCGTTCGCTGGGATCCTGTTTGTTGTACGTTTTCTGTAAACTGTACGCTTTCGTTTTTCGTTTAAAACATTTGATGGTCAACGCGAATTCCGACACAGATTCTCTATCGATTTCTCCGTTGACCCTTAATTCGGCCATGTTACCAGAAGAATTTAAATAAAACTGATTGCCATCGTTGCCGTCTGTAGAAAAATCGATTTGACGGACATGTTGTTATTTACCGAACATTAACCGAGAAGTATTATAAAATCAAAGTTATATACACCTGTAATTATATAATCGATTAGAGCGTTGTCTCCGATATCAGGATCGTACGCCATCAAGTAACCCACCAGGGTGCCTTTAGGCGACTCCTCTTCGATTTCCATCATCAAAGGTTTTTCTTCCTAAAAATCGTGCAAAAAAAAAAAAGTCGTCAATAACCGATTCTATATATAATTAAAATAATAATAATATATAGTATTTACAATGGATCTATTAAAAACCGGTTTATTGTCGTCGACATCGGTTACGATAACGTTGAAAATTTTCGTCGATTGTTGAGTGACATCGCCCAAGTCTTTGGCCACCAGCACGAGGGTATATTTATCTTGCAACTCTCGGTCCAGAATAGCCTTGGTGGTTATTAATCCCGTTTCCGAATCGATCGAAAACGCGGCGGAATCTTTGGTTTCCTCTAAAAAGCTGTACCGGATCGTTCCTTCCGGCGTACTGGGATCGTCCGGATCGGTTGCCAACGCTCTGAACACCAGAGACCCGATAGACGCGTTCTGAAAACGAAACGTACAAAATTAACGGCGAAAAACCATCTATAGTTTTTACTGACGCGACCCCCAAAATGAATGTACAATTGTTTAGCGACCCCTAAATATATATTTTACACACGGCGATCAAATATTTTCAATTTTGGTGGCCCCACTATTTGACTACCCCCAAAGGGGTTTTTCTTACCTCGGAAATATATGCGGTTTCGTCGGCAGTCGGATGCACGAAATTCGGCACGCCGTCGTTTTCGATAATATCGCTGATGTACAGACTGAGTTTAACATCGGTATACATTCCGGGCTCTCCGTTGTCTTCGGCTCTTATTTTCATTTCGTATGGATCGGACCGACCTTTACCGGTCAATCTCTTAGACGTTTTTATTTGCCCGTTCGTCGGATTTATCGTCAAAAAACCTATTTATTTATTTATTTTTTCAATACGAGACATAAAAGTCACGAACGAAACAATAGTATTTAAAATATCAATCGATTTCGAATAAATACAAAAAAAAAAAAATATAATATAAAAAATTACCTTGGAGTTGTTTTTCGTCGACGAGCTTGTAGTGCACCAGACCGGCCGACCCTTCGTCCGGATCGTGAGCCGATACATTCAACACGCTCGTTTCGGGAACTACGTTTTCCAAAACCACCGCGATATAAGCCGACGAATCGAATTCCGGAGCGTTATCGTTTATATCTTTCACGTCGATTTGTACCTGCAGACAATTATCGATATTTAGATACGAGACTCCGTAAAAGTATAAGGTAGGCAATCATATTGTATTGTATTGAATTACTGGCACTGAAGAAGTCTTTTGCTGAGGACCACCCTGCGGCATGTCCGACGCAAACAACGTCAATTTCAATAAAGTTGTTTTTTCGCGATCGATTATTCCGTTACCCGAAACTTTTATCTCTCCGCTGACGGGATCGACGGTGAATAAATTGGAATTTTCACCGCCCAGGTGATATCTGATCATGCCGAATTGGGACGTCGGTAAATCTTTATCGTTCGCTCTGGCCGACAAAACGACGGTCCCTTTGGGACTAGATTCCACCAGAGAAGTCTGATAAATCTGAAATTATATTACGGCGATTGTTATAATTGTGGGTATTGCGGTGATACGAAATTCGGATTGGAATCAAACTGTATATCAATAATATGCGACTTTCCAGGAGAGACAAAAACCGATTTTTTTTTTATAAATTGAATACACATTTCTATTTGATTGGTAAATAAAATTGGTTAACCAGTACACGTTAAGAAAAAAAAAAAAATATCAGTTTTTGGTTGACCTTGACATCTAAACCGACGAATGTATATCGACTTGAAATGTAATGTTTAAAAACAAATCTAAAAAAGCATTCTGAATATTGTACGAGAAAAATTAAATTTATCTTATACTTAGGTAGTTTATCATAAGTACCTATTTAATGATTATAATTCACAATATACGAGTATGGAGTATGTAACCAGGAAACAGTTACTTTAAATGTACAATTATTTTGATGTATGACATTCGCTCATCAATGTAGTTACGCAAATAAATGACGTTTTAAGCAGTGGTTGACGCAGTAGCAGACGCAGGGAAGGGGCTTCGACCAATTTCCCCCTCGAAAATTATAGAATAAACGGTATAAATACGTATTTTATCGACACCCCAAACGTTACAAACGATTGTCGGAAATAAAAACAACGAAAAACCCGTCTTATCGAAAATATGTTCCAGTGGCGCACTGGAATTCAATTTTAGACGAAAATAATATTGATATCTCTTAATTTTTGGTTTTAAAGATTATTATTGTTATTATTGCGATACATCAAAGTTACAAGATTTTAGGATGCTAAATCCATGGCGTGTCCAGTTCAAAATTGTTGGGTAAGTGCGTCGTGTTCTGTCATTATTACCATCCGGTCACTTTAATTTCAGTAATGTTGTCTATTTGTTTACGATAGGAACACGTATTGCGCGTGTATGACGTTTCAAATTTAAATTTCATACTTTTCAAAATATTTAATAACGAACATTGATAACGATCGTACGTAACGACATTGATAAAATAATATCCACCGTCGTTGCATATTGCCGCAGAATAATATTATGAAGCGTCACTTTCACCGATAAGTAAATGCGGTGTACCCGCACATAACTACTGCATACTCAGTATAAGATCTATAGGTATAGTACTAGCCATTTTATATTGTGCCAAGATCTGACACAATATTTGACTAAATTAATTTTTACGTGCCAAAATTATCATGATATAAAAATCGGACAGGCCCGGTCTCCTAGTCGGTGTATCTTGTAAACACGCCACTGATATACTATATTTACCCTGATCGTCGGAATAAAAAAAAAAAAAAAAATTAAAAGTGTACGTAAATTTAATATTTAAATTGTTAGTAATCTCGTGTTAAGGACTCGAGAGACCATAAAATAAAAATATATCGTTTTACACGCACGGGAAGTTTCGACGCTCACGCGAAATGTTTTATTCATGTCGTTAATAATTTTCTCGAGACAACTTTTTCTACTACAACGCTTCCGATAGTAGGTATAGATGTTTTTACAAATATTTAAAAAAAAAAAAAAAAAAAAAAAAAAAAAAACAAAA